>BQKN01065879.1:26189-45817 GCA_022839385.1 Asparagus kiusianus | reverse complement strand
TCAATGGTTAGATTAGAAGTTTGGTGTATTTACAAGGTTGATCTTGGTGTCTGCGTGTATACATAGATTAATCTGAGATTATTAATTGTATTTATACCCGTGATCCTGCAATCTGATGGCAAATTAGCATCATCTGTTTTTGCTGAATTGGAGTTCTTACTGGATGTTTGGATGTGAATAAGCGTAAAGCTAGAATTAGAGTACTAGTTAGGACTAATATTAGGGTTGGAGTTTGAGTTAGGTTATAGTAAAGATTACTAACAAAAACTACATTGTTATAACCCTAAATCTAACCATTACTATTAGTATTCTTCATCATTAATCCTAACTATAACCCTAATTGTTGATGTATGGGGACTTAGCAGCGGGGTAGAGGATAATCCTGAATCAACGACGGGGATTAGGGTCCACATGGACGATCTAGGGGTCCCCTCATCTCCTTTAGACAATCGATCCCCTGCTAGGATAAGAGAGCTGCAAAATAAGCATATTAGAAAATTGGAGCTGGGTTCGCCGGTGATCCCTCCGACGATCAAATCATTATAAAGCTTGAGTGGGGAATCAATGAACTGAATAAATTAAGTGTGCAGAGATTGCATTAATTAGCTAGAAAGGTCTTACGTGTAGGCCCGAGGGGCCTCTCCTGTGGCTAGCAGGCAATGAGCCCATATATACCCAACTGAGAGGGGTAGATGTGTATCCAAGTAGGCAGCTAAATCGACAGATACCCTACATGTGTCGGCTTCAGGTGGGGTGAGTCATCACTAAGCTTGACTTGATGGTGACTAAGAGGGTGTAATGTTGATGAAAGGTGATGAGTCATGGAGACTCGTGGCATGGGATGTGATGGTGATGGCCAGTTATTGATGAGGATTTCGAGGATAAACCGCCTCTCAACTCGGCTTTGCGAGCGGGACGACAAGTACCGTATTTTTGTCGACAGGCACAAGTTGTCGATCCCGCCTCGAGATATGTGAGCAGGGTCAGGCCAATTGAGGAAGTTGAGTGAGATCTTGTCTCGACTAGGGAGGGGCGAGAGCCTATACTACCTAAGTCGTCCCTGACTAGGGTGAGCTGATCTGGTGATTAGTATTGATACGGAACACATGTCGACTCCAGGAGGAGGATTAGCACTTAGGTAAATTGTTGGCATAACACTAACCTTAGTTCTAATTCTAATCTTAATTCTAACCAGCATCCAACAAGAACTCTAAGTTAGTAAAAATTAATAACATTAAATTGTTGTAATTAGATTGAAGGGTCACCAATGCAATTACGATCAGTAATCTCAGAATTGCACGTGTAGATACACAAACTTCATAATCACTTACATAAGTAAACTATACCTCAGGATTTTAGAATTGAGATATTTTGGTAAAATGATGGGAGATAATTTAGAGTAATTGGAAAGTATATAATTATGTATTTTGATGATATGGCTCCTTAATTTATATATTTGTAGCTTACCAATATTAAATAAAATTTTATATAAAATAATATTAATAAATGTAATAAAAGAGTAATTTTTAGTTAAACTATATATAACCTTATTGATAATACTTATTATTGTCAATGATCATGTAAAATAAACTATTCTAGTAATAATCATGAAGTATAAATTAATAGTGCCACATCGTTGATCATCACAAATACTGAAGTATAAATTAATAATTATAAATATAAATTAATTTCAATCATATATAATCATGTATTCTAGATTTAAATCCCTAATTTCCCAAATCACTATCAAGTTTTTGATCTCTTGTCATTGATCTTTCGTCCCCACTCGATCTTTTTCTATTCATACTAAATTGAATTTTATGCACACTTGTTCCCTGCATTATCTTATGCACTACTTATTACAAAAATTTCTCACAAAATATTGTTCATTCTAGGTAAATATCTAATGTTCAGTGTGAGTTAGTATATACATAAAGGGTTACTTACTCCTTTTTTTATCAGATGTTATTTATTCATTTTTTTTATATGCATTGCATGTGCTATTTGAAGAGCGTACAGGAAAAACTACAGAAAAACAACTTGGACTTCCAGCGGTCGACCGCGAGTGGCGCTGCAGTTGACCGCAAACGTGCACGAGATCTGGAAAAGTCTCTGGACTTTTCGCGGTCGACTGCGAGTGGTGCGGCGGTCGACAGAGAGACCCTATGTGGATATATGCTTCCTGTCGTTTTGTCCGGTCGACCGCACATGGCTCTGCGATCGACCGCGGTCATGTTAGGCCTGAATTTGGTTTTCTGTTCGTATTGGGTTTGTGTTTTGATATAAATTAAAACACGATTTTCTAAGGTTACAGATCAGAGATTTTAGATTGTACTGAGCATATTGAGAGGGAGAAATTGTGAGCAAGTTGAGAGATTTGGTTTAGGGATTGTGTGAGTGATTTTGTGAGTTTGTAACCCCTTTGTACTCTCCTTGATTTAGTGGAATCTCCCATCCTCTCCCCGTGGATATAGGAAAATTGCCGAACCACGTATATCTCTGTGTTTGGTTTGATTTGTCGTATTTGGATTGAATTATGCTCGTGAGTGGTTGGTTCTCTTCTCCCGTGATCACAGATTCGTTTGGTGTACGAGCATGCTTCTGCATAGACGCACAACAATTTGTATCAAAGCTAAGATTTGAGATCTAGGGTTTTGAATTAGGTGGAGGAAGATTCAGTTTGGAAGCTTGGTTCTTGGAGTTCTAGGCTCCGGTGGAGATAGGGTTTGGAGTTGCCGTTGAAGATCTCATTTTTCTCGTGTGGTTAGGAGTTCTATTTGGAATTCAATCTAGGGTTCAGTTGGGTAATTCCTCAATCCTTTCAAAGTTTGAATCTTTCTTTGTAATTTGGAGATTGTGATTACGGGTGAAGAAGTTTGTGAAAGCAGGAAGATGGCTGGTACAGTTCAAGTTGGGTTTCAAAATAATAAGATTAGTGTGGTGAAATATGTTGCAAAAAGATCAATTTTGGTTTGTGGATGAGCGATGTTCAGGATGCGCTCAATACTCAGAATTTGAAGGAGACCATCATGGTTCATAAGAGTGTAGGCGTCTAAAATTGCCTATGAGTTCCCGCACGTATCTCAAAAAAAGAGTAGACGTCACCATCCGAGTCAAGAAGGATTATCCAATTGGCTGCTGCACACGTCAGTCAGCTTGCACACGTTAATCAGCTCGCGCGCATCGGCCAGCTCACGCGTGTCGGTCAGCTCGCGCACGTCGGTCAACTCGCGCACGTCGGTCAGCTCCAAGTGACCGAATGCGCTCATCAGTCATCTCTCAGCTCCAAGTGACCGAACGCGCTCGCCAGTCGATCAACTCGCGCTCATCAATCAACGAAGTGTACAAGTCAACAAGACAACCAAATACACAAAACAGAAAAAAAGACGAAAGAATGCCCAAGTGCCAAACTGACCCGCTCGGCAACGGGTCGGCACGAGCCGCCGGGTCAGCATCATCCGACGCGGTGGCGGGTCGGCACGAGCCGACCCACGCGGTGGCGGGTCGGCATCATACGACCTGTGCGATAGTGGGTCGGCACGAGCCGCCTCATCGATATCAGTACTTCAAGAAGAGGGCGAAGTGCTGCTGGATTGAGGAGTCAAAGGAGCACGAATTTCAGCAAAGGATAGCAGATCTTGGAGATTCCCTGTGCATAAAGAGTGGATTTTGAGAGATCTGAATCTCGTTCCCCCATTCCTTGAGATTAGGCTTGGTCTTAATCTCGAGAAGAGTACTGATTTCGCTTGGTCGATATCATTACTTCAGCGAATACTTCCTTTATGAAGTAGGAGCTATGATAAAATACTTTTGTCAACCGGATCCGATCCGTAGGCGGTCCATGGATATCAATGTTCCCGACACAGGCAAAGATCCCACGCAAACAGCGGGTGATAAACGTCCGTTGTGTTTGTTTTGACGAGAGTTGTAATTTTTTTGTTTTTATTATGTAAGAGTCTTATAAAAACACTATTTTTTTTGTTTTCATTGTAACGACCGAAGTTGTAATGAATACCTCAATGAAAAAACCAACTTTCACCGCAAACAAACTGGCAACCACAGTGGGAGCTGACGCCCTTTCTACGAAGGCTCACGTGTCGCAACCTCGGATCCGGATCTCGGTTGAAGAAGAGGTCGAGTACGAGTTCGACCAACAGAAGTTTGAGGAGTATCTGTCCTCCTCCTCCTCCAGATCCTCCTCCGTTCGCAAGCGCAGAAAGATCAACGCCCCCGTTGCTACGGTAGATGCATCTTGCAACCCCACTCTGGCCTCTAACAATGCCGGATCTACAGATCTGGACTCCTACTCAATCAAGGAGTTGAGTACTGAAGGCGCGCCAATCCTATCGAAGAGGGCACGTAAAAGGCAACGTCAACGCCTGGCGTGCTAACTCGCTAAGGCTTTGAATCCGGTGGACGGGATCTGTTACAGGACGGATCTAAAATTCAGGGAACACCAAGCGTCCCAACAGCCAGCAAACGCCCTCTCCTCCAAATCATCAACAAGTGAATGGATCCAAGTCAAAAGGATCCGTTCAACTCTTGAGGAGCGAATCCAAAAGTGTCGCGCACTGCTTACGTACGCATGAATTCTTGTGCAAAAGGTACAAAAGATGTAGAAGAAGGACATAGCCAAGAAACAACCAAGACTACATCAAACTTGGAGGCCAAAGTATAAAACAACGGCCAAAAAGATCAAAAATATGGGTCACTCAAGTCTGACCCTCCAAGCCACGGATCACTCAAGTCTGACCCTCCAAGCCGCGGGTCACTCAAGTCTGACCCTCCAAGCTGTGGGTTACTCAAGTCTGACCCTCCCAACCGTGGGTCACTCAAGTCTAACCCTCCAAGCCGCGGGTCACTCGAGTATGACTCTCTAAGCCGTGGGTCACTCAAGTCTGACCCTTCAAGCCGCGGTCACTCAAGTCTGATCCTCCAAGCCGCGGGTCATTCAAGTCTGACCTTCCCAGCCGTGGGTCACCCAGGTCTGACCCTCCAAGCCGTGGGTCACTCAAGTCTGACCCTCCGAGCCGTGGGTCACCAAATCCTGACCCGTGCCAGGTTCAAGACATGAGATATTCTGCACCTGTTCCGTCGAGTTCCGCCCCTACTTCAATTAATCTCGCACATCCGGTCGAGCCCCACAACATCGTGGATTTGTCCCGATTTAAGAGGAAGATCACGGATCATCTTAGTCCTTCGCACGTGGGTCGAGGCAAAGCCCCGGTTAAAGAACGCTTAGGCCCGTTGAATGAATCCCAAGCAGTTTATCAGGCTAGGGGTCATAATCATCCTCCTAAGCAGTGAAAGAGACCGCATAGTGGGAAAATCCCCATAACCGACTGCATGGGATTGCGTGTTAAAATCCAAGAGCCCGTTGAGTTCCACGCTCACGAGAGCGTAGATCTAAATGTGTGACTCTCGAATACACTAACGAAGTGTTATGTCCCCAGAAGGAAACATATTCGTCTGATGACGACGTTACACCTAGGGATTCGTGCCAACACATGATGGGTTACTCCGGTCATCAGACCGACGAGTTGTACATCGGGCTGGGGTACGAATAAGTCTCAAAAGAAGTACTTGGGAGATGGATTGTTATTGTCCGTGTGCCAAACTTATCAGGACAGTATTATCAGCGTGTAGCTACCTTAAGACCGCTCTACAGAGGGTCTTGGTATTAGAAAAGAACTCCACTAGAACATCCAAGTCCAAGTCAAAGCGTTTCCGTAGGAAAAGATCAGCTGCGCAAGATGACAAATTCCCAGAAGTCACAATTAATATGGCTGATAGAGGAAAGTCAGCTCGACCTTCTAGTTCTGACCCGCTCATATCGCATCGTCTAACCCGGTTACGATCAGGAACCATTAGACAAAGGGATTACCAATAGATGCTAACTCTGCAGTCGCTCATATCAGATACTAACTCTGCAGTCGCTTATATCAGATGCTAACTCTACAGTCGCTTCTGACAAAACGGTATCTAGCCTAGAAAAATCCCACAAAGTGTTTATGATTAACACCGAAGAAGTAGCCAAAATGGTTGAGGATGCCTTGGCTAAGCAAAAAGAGAACTTCAAGTTCGAAATGGAAATGACTATGCTGCGGATAAGGGAAGAGCATGACTAACAGATCCGAGCATTGTCGAATCAGATAGGTGAATCCAGTCATCGCAATAATGTTAGCAAGCAACTAGCGATTCAGATGAGGATGAATACCTTAATGCTGTTAACCCTCCCGTTGACCAAAACGCTGGGGGTGGTCCCAGTGAGGACAACAATGCTGGGGGTGGTCCCATCGAGGATAACAATGCTGAGGATGGCCGCGTTGTTCCTCTCAAAAATCATCCAAAGCATGATAAAGATGAGGACGAGAAGATAAAAGATCTCGAGAGCAAAATCAACGCTTTAATGTCTACTTGGGAGAAGAAGAAGGCCGGTATTCCGTGTCCTTATCCAAGAGAGTGGGAGTCGATCTCGTACCCGGCGAAGTTTAACATGATCAACTTCACGCCGTTCAAAGGAAAGGGCTCACCCACTCAGCACCTGATCTACTTCAAGTCTCACATAGGCATAATCTCCGGTAATAAAGTATTGATGGTTCGGTCATTCATTGGCACACTTCGTGGGTCCGCCTTCGATTAGTACCGTCGTCTCAAGCCTGAAAGCATCAACAGCTAGGACGATCTGGAGAACCTGTTCCTCATGCACTTCTTTGATGATGACGCCGAGGTATCAATCAGGACACTCTTCGATGAGAAACAAGAAGATGATGAGACGGTTGACGACTTCGTCAAGCGCTTCCGAAATAAGGCAATGAATTACCGAGATTGGATCATAGAGGACTTCATCCCCCAAACCTGTCATAACAACCTATCTATTAATATTCTAGAAGTTATGGGAGTAGCATCGTCCAATACTTGGAAAGAGTTGAAGGTGCACTGAGAGCGGGCCGAACGCTTCCTCAGAAGGAAGAAGACCGAGAGGAGCCAACCGACGGCTAATCCTCCAAACTTAAACTTTGCTCCCGTGGTAAGAGGAAGGCACCTGTAGTGCTTGTTAACGTTAATCAGATGTCATAACAACAACCCCGAAGACAGTAAAAGAATTTGGATCCGAGACTCCAAAAAGAGTACTCCTTCAAAGACGAAGATGTTCCAGCCATTTTCGAGTCCCTCCTTAAAAATAACAAGATCAAGCTACCACCTATCGCAGATCAGGAGGAAGCTGACAATACTATGGATCCAAAGTACTGTGCGTACCATAGGAGGATCCTTCATCCTACTAAGGTTTGCTTCGCTCTCAAGAATAGTATCCAAACATTGGTTGAAGCCGGCGTCATAACGCTCAATTAAGTCGAATGAAGACTTCGATAAGTATAAGAGTATAATCTGCTCCTTCCAACACTCCAAAGAGTATACGAGTATAAACTGCTTCTCAATCCTCTAACCGGTATATGAGGTTAAACTGCTCCTTGGTACTCCAATAGGTATATGAGTCTAAACTATTTCTTACCTTCGATGGGAAGTTCCTGAAGAATTTTATACATAATATTCTTAAGGGTAACCCGATCACACAACTGAGTTCAATATTAGACCCAGTTTTGCAAGAAGCTAGGGGTGGATGATTTATGTAACGGGAAGTTATCAAAAGAATTCTGTATAGTGTATTTTGAGAGATAACCCGGTCACTACAAGAAGGTCAGGAATAAGAAACTCCCACTCAAAGTCCTGCTATGTCTGTGCACTCAACACTCCTATTGTTAGAGTCCGGACATAGTACTCGGAATTTTAATCTTCTGTTTATTGATAATTATCAAACCCCTCCATGTTAGGTATTTATCACTTAATACTAGGAACCCCCTTTGAGTGATTTGTATGAATCAACACTCCCTCTGTAATTTATAATCTCACTCTCACTGTTCACTTGGTCAAACCTTCCTATAGTTAAAATCATAATCAAAATCCCCTCTCGATTCCTTCAATGAACGAGAGGTCCATAAATTGAGCGATCAAACCTATAAAAGTTAGGATCGTCTCAAAACTCCTCACTCGGTCAAACATTCCTATAGTTAGGATCACAACCAAAATCCCCTTTCGATTCCTTCCATGAACGAGAGGTCCATTTTCAAATTAAACAATCAAATCTATAAAAGTTAGGATTGTCTCAAACCCCCACTCGGAACCTGTAAGCAGTTAGGGCCGGAATCAGAATTCCCTTTTGATAAACGATAGGCTTTCACTCCTCCCCCTTCGGTCAAACCTATAAAAGTTAGGACTGAAGTCGAAATTTCTTTTTTAGATCAAGTAACCAATTCTATAAAAGTTATGGTTACCTGAATCTGTTTGACTCTCAGAGTGGAGATCTCACTTTTAGTTTTACCGGTCCGGATTCTCGAAGTGAAGATCCCACTTAGAGTTTTCTTTACAATTGGAAATAGAATATAAAATTCTTCCTTTCCAGTATCGGGTTTGTCTTTACCCCAAGAGAAGACACCACCTTTTTAACTCTCATAATTCGTACCTAACACGCGCGAGGAATTTTATCCTGAAGCCTAAGTAGGGATAAATCAGCGCCTAACATGCGTTGCCGGTTAGTCTTTAATCATAAAAAGGATAAAAGCCCACATATTTAAAATTATGGTAGGTTGTTATTAATAACACCATAATCCGTGCCTCACAAGTACGAGGAATTTTATCCCAAATCCTAAATAGTGATAAGTCAGCGCCTAACATGCATTGTCGGTTTAGTCTTTCACCGATTGAAAAAGACACCAGAATCTAAGTCTAGGGAATTTTATCCTGAAGTCTAAGTAGGGATAAGTCGGAGCCTAACACGCGTTGCCGGTTAGTCTTTAACCATAAAAAGGACAAAAGCCCACATATTCAACATTATGACAGGTTATTATTAATAACACCATAATTCGTGCCTCACGCGTACGGTGAATTTTATCTCAAATCCTAAGTAGGGATAAGTCAACTCCTAACACGCGTTGCCGATTTAGTTTTTCATCGATTGAAGAAGACATCAGAATCCAAGTGTGGGGACTTTTATCCCGAATCCTAAGAAGGGATAAGTCAACGCCTAACATACGTTGTCGGGTAGTCTATTCTTGTAAGAAAGACGAAGTCTACGAGAGTTAACTCTCTTAGCACAATGTTACATGTGAAAACAGATTTAAACAATTCAGATGCTAGTCCGATTCAAACGGTAATCGGTAAAGGAACATCAAACCCATTGAAGGCTGAGGGTTTGTCAAAAATCCTAAAGTCTACGTCTAACACGCGTCACCGTTTAGTCTTTTCACATGAGAAAGACAAAGTCTACGTATTTAATATTGTAGCACTAAGAGAGTTAACTCTCTTAGCACAACGTTACGTGCGGAACGGACTTAAATAATTCGCACGCTAGCCCGACTCAAACGAAAGTCGGTAAAGGCTCATCAAACCCGTTGACGGCTAAGGGTTTGCTAATAATCCTATATATACAAGAGTCATTGACGCATCAGCCCTATTAGTTAGTCTCGTGACTAGAGCATCCAACAACTTCGGGAAAAGATCCATATCTGCAGGCGAAACAACTTCAACAGTTAGTCCTACAGTCCGAAATTTAGAACCGCCACGCTCCAATGCCTTAAGAGCTTAAACTATGTAGACTCCAGCAAACGTACGAATATAAACTGTGTTAACGTCGGTCAATACGAAACCCTAAGGTCAACGCCGGTCAATGTGTAGTCTTAGGTCAACGCTAGTTAATGTGTTGCGATAAAAGTCAACATCAATCGATACGAAATGCTAAGGTCAATGCCGGTCAACGCGTAGCCTTAGGTCAATACCAGTCAACATGTTGTAAGAAAAATCAATGTCGGTTAACGTGTAGCTCTGAGTCAACGCCAGTCAATACGTTACGACGGAGATTATCAGTTCAAAGTCAACTCAATAACACGAGCCAAAACCAACTTACCAATTTCGATTCAAGACTTTAACAACGACCAGATGATAAACGCAACGCCCGAAGAACTTCAGCTATTTGTCAAAATAGACTGAAAATCGAATAAGTCTAGAATTAAAGCCAGCTACGGGTCCTTTGACACCGATTGAAGGTGGGGGTCTATTACATCCAAAGTATTTCAGACTCCTCTATAAAAGAATGAGGCTGAAATACTTTAGAGGGGGTATCTGTACGCATCTAAAATTACCTATGAGTTCCCGCACGTACCTCAAAAAAAGAGTAGACGTCACCATCTAAGTCAAGAAGGATTATCCAATTGGCCATTGTGCACGTGAGTCAGCTTGCGCACGTGAATCAGCTCATGCATGTCGATCAACTCACACGCATCGGTCAGCTCGTGTGCATCGGTCAACACGCTCGTCAGTCAGCTCACGCGCGTCAGTCAGCTCCAAGTGACTGAATGCGCTCGTCAGTCAGCTCTCAGCTCCAAGTGACCGAACGAGCTCGTCAGGCAGCTCACGCTCATCAATCAGTGAAGCGTACAAGTCAACAAGACAACCAAATACACAAAACGGAAAAAAAGACGAAAGAACGCCCAAGTGCCAAACTGACCAGCTCGATGACGGGTCGGCACAAGCCGACCCGCACGGCGGCGGGTCAGCATCATCCGACCCGCGCTGCGGCGGGTCATCACGAGCCAACCACACGGCGGCGGGTTAGCACGAGCAGACGCACTTGGCGGCGGGTCGGCATCATCTGACCCGTGCGACGACGGGTCGGCACGAGCCGCCACGTGGCAGCGGGTCGACATCATCCGACCCATGTGACTACGGGTCGGCACGAGCCGACCCACGCGACAACGGGTCGGCAAGAGCTGACCCACACGGCGGCGGGTCAGCAAGAGCCGACCCACGCCCACGTGGGTCACATCTGTCCATCTCATGCCCAGAACTGTCTGTAACCTACAAAACACGTTTTTAGGCTGTTTCTATCGGTTTCTTCTGTTCTAGAGGTTCCTAACTGCCTAGACATCATCTACAAACATGGTTAGGTCATTGTCAACTGAAGATATGGCCAAATCTATTATTTTTATCCAAATACCACACATCCGGATCCTTATAAATACAAGCCTAGGGCCTCCATTCTGAGGGGGAGAATTATTATCAAGAAGAGGGCAAGGTGCTGTTGGATTGAGGAGTCAAAGGAGCACGAATTTAAGCGAATGATAGCAGATCTTGGCGATTTGCTGTGCATAAAGAGTGGATTTTGAGAGATCTGAATCTCGTCCCCCACATTCCTTGAGATTAGACTTGGTCTTAATCTCGAGAATAGTACTGATTTCACTTGGCCGATATCAGTACTTCAGCGAATACTTCCTTTATAAAGTAGGAGCTCTGATCAAATATTTTTGTCAACCGGATCTGATTCGTAGGCGGTCTACGGATATCAACGTCCCTAACATAGGTAAAGATCCCACGCACAGCGGGTGATAAACATCTGTTGTGTTTGTTTTGGCGAGAGTTGTAATTTTTTATTTTCATTGTGTAAGAGTCTTATAAAAACATTATTTTTTTGTTTTCATTGTAACGACCAAAGTTGTAATGAATACCTCAATAAAGAAACCAACTTTCACCGCAAACAAAGAGGTCACCTAAATATGAAGAGTCGGTATGAGAAAAGATAAATAGGAATGCTTGTGGGGTGATCAAGTCTTGTTTGAAACAGGAGATGAAATATAATATGATTGGGGTAATGTATGCAATGAAGATGTGAGAAATTCTCAACAACAAGTACCTTACAAAGTGTGTTGAGAATAGATTGTACTTGCTGCTCAGGTTATTCAGATTTTAGATGTACAGGGGCATCTCACTAGCAGTTCATGTAAATAACTACACTAAGTTATTGTCAGACTTGGCTAATATGGATGAGAAGATATCAGATGAGTACAAGGCTATTATTCTTTTGGGTTCCTTACCAGATGAGGAGTATAATACCTTTGTGCTTACATTGTTGAACGGGAGATCTTCTATCACTTATAGTGAAGCGATTAACGCTTTGACGAATTATGATTTGAGGAGGAAGGATAATGAGACTTCCCGTGCTAATACTTCAGGAGAGACCTTGTCTACGAGGGGAAGAAGCCCATATCCGAGAAGTGGCAATAGAGACATGTCAAAGTCAAGAGGCTACCACCAACTAGGAAAGAACCAATGTGTATTCTGTAAGGAGCAGGGACATTGGAAGAGAGATTGCCTAAAAATCAAGGAGAAGGAGAATAGCAAGAAGAAGGACCCGAAGGCCAATGAGGTGAATATTACGAAAGGCGATGATTCCAATGATTTGAGATTTTCTCTATTGATTACTCCAAAGGTGAACTACTTGGATGTATCAGATTGGATGCTTGATTCTGGTGCTACTTATCATGTGACTCCTAGGCGAGATTGGTTTTCATCATTTGAGAGACTCGATGGGGGTGTTGTTGTCATGGAAAATTATCAATCTAGTAGTATTTATAGGATAGGTACAGTGAGGATTCAGATGCACAATGGAGTAGTCCATAATTAAAGGAAGTGAGATTTATTCCTCAGTTGAAAAGGAATCTTATCTCAGTTAGAGCTTTGGAGGTGAAGGGATTCAATGTGACCTTTAAGGATACTATAGCAAAGGTTACTAAGTGATCTTGGTGGTGATGAAGGGAGTCTATAGTCAAAACTTATATTATTTGAAGGGAAGCATCGAGATTGGCTAGGTTGCTTCAGCTATTTCAGAAATGGATATTAGCAGACTTTGACACTACAGATTGGGGCACACAGGAGATAAGCCACTGCAGGCGCTGTGTAAGTAGGGGCTATTAAAGGGAGCCAAGAGCGGAAAAGTTAAGTTCTGTGAGCACTGTGTTCTTGGTAAGAAGACAAATGTGAAGTTTGGGACAATCATTCATAGGACGATGGGCATCCTGGATTATGAGCACATAGATGTTTGGGATCCCACCAAGACTGCATCACTTGGTGGTAGACATTAGTTCATCACGTTTGTCGATGACTATTCTAGGCGTTGTTAGGTATACACCATGACGAAGAAGAGTAAAGTCCTAGATATATTTATGGAGTGGAAGAAGAGGTTGGAACTGCAGACTGGGAGAAAAATCAAGACGTTGTGATCCGACAACCGTAATGAGTACACATCGGACCCCTTTCAGCAGCTATGTCGAGATGAAAGCGTAGAGAGACACTTCACAGTTAGTCATACATCACAGCAGAATAGGGTGGTAGAGAGGTTAAATCGGTCTTTACTGGAGAAGATCTGATATTTGTTGGCGTATAGTGGTTTAGAGAAGATCTTTTGGGCTGAGGCACTTTCATATGCGAGTCACCTCATTAGCAGACTGCCTTCATCTACGATTGAGGGGAAGACCCCTATGGAGATATGGTTGGGAGAGTCAGCACACAATTATGATCAGCTTAAGGTATTTGGGTGCCCTGCATACTATCATGTGAAAACTGATAAGTTAGAACCTCGAGTTAGAAAGGTCATATTTGTAAGATTCAAGCGTGGTGTCAAGGGATACAAGCTATGTGATCTAGTTGATAGGAAGATTGTGCTGAGTAGAGACGTCACATTCAATGAGCCTTCTATCTTGAAGCTTCTCAACTCTTATCACGTGAAGAGTGACCTGACAGAGGAGATATCGTAGGTGGTAGAGAACGATGTAGCTTCACATTGTTCAGATAGTACAGTATCCATTAGAGTGCTAACTGAGGTGACTCATGTGAGAATGACGATGACGAGGAGGATGCGGGTACAGTTGTGTAGTATTAGGGACCGACGGCTCAGGTTCAGGATTTTATTGCTGTTCGGAGATAGAGGAGAGACATACGGATGTCAGCATGGTATACTGACACAGTAGTTACATATGCACTTCCGATGGAGAGTATCGATGAGTTAGTGCATACTACATTCAGAGAGGCTGAGCAGAGTTCGGAGGCTGATTCGTGATAGGTGGCTATGCAGGAGGAGATGGAGTCTCTTCATAAGAATGATACATAGGAGCTTGTTGAGCTTCCAAAGGGGCGAAAGGCAATTGTGGTCAAGTGGGTATACACGAAGAAGGAGAGCATTGAGGGCACTCCATTA
Source organism: Asparagus kiusianus (assembly GCA_022839385.1). Taxonomy (NCBI): domain Eukaryota; kingdom Viridiplantae; phylum Streptophyta; class Magnoliopsida; order Asparagales; family Asparagaceae; genus Asparagus; species Asparagus kiusianus. The sequence goes on along the minus strand of BQKN01065879.1, from coordinate 31,734 downwards.
AGGTTCAAGGCTAGGTTGATTACAAAGGGCTATGCACAGGAGGAAGGTGTTGATTCTAATAAGGTTTTCTCTCTGGTGGTAAAGTATTCTTCGATTAGGATTTTGTTAGCTTTGATGGCACAATATGGATTGGAGAAATATCAGTTGGATATAAAGATGGTATTTCTTTATGGTGATCTTGATAAAAAAATATATATGACTCAGTCATTGGGATTCCGAGCTGCAGGGAAGGAAAACCTGGTTTGCAGGTTGAAGAAATCACTATACGATTTGAAGCAGTCTCCTCTACAGTGGTATAGGCGATTCGATGGTTTTATGCTTCACTATTCGTATACTCGGAGCCAATTTGATCCTTACGTGTATTTTTGCAAGTTGAAAAGAGGTGCGTACATCTATTTGTTACTTTATATCGATAATATGTTGGTTGTTTCCATTTTCAGGTCTTCTATAGATGAGTTGAAGGCACAGCTTTCAAAGGAGTTTTAGATGAAAGATTTGGGTGAGGCTAAGTGCATTTTAGGGATAGAGATCGGCAGAGACAAAGAGAATGGTAGAATTTATTTGACACATGTGGCTTATTTGAAGAAGGTTCTACATCGATTTCATGTCAGCATGGATATGAAGCCAGTTAGTATACCTTTGAGAGCCTATTTGAAGCTTTCAGCTGACCTTTCACCGAAGACAGATGAAGATCGAGAGTTAATGTCGAAGACTCCATATGCGAGCGTGGTTGGGAGCTTGATGTACGCAATGGTATGTACGAGGCTGAATTTGTCACAGGCGATGAGCATGGTTCCGAGATACATGCACGATCCAGGAGTGGGTCATTGGGATGTCGTGAGATGGATTTTGAGGTACATTCAAGGTATGCACAATGTTAGTTTGGTTTATCAGCGGGACACTAGAGATGGACAGTTGTGTATTGGCTATGTTAATTCGGATTATGCCGGGGATTTGGATAAGCATCGGTCTATGACGGGGTATGTGTTCACTTTAACCCGTGCGTCGGTGTATCGGAGATGCACCTTACAGTCCACAGTGGCTTTGTCTATGATGGAGACAGAGTATATGGCGATAACAGAGGTTGTGAAGGAGGCTATTTGGCTTCGAGGACTTTGGAGGAACTTGGTATATCGCAATGGTCTGTCACTATTTATTGTGATAGTATGCATGCTATCTATTTGGTAAAGAATCAGGTTTTTCATATGAGGACGAAGCACATTGACGTTCGTTATCACTTCGTTCGGTATGTTCTTGAAGATGGTGATGTGGAGATTATAAAGGTCCACACGAAGGATAATCTGGCGGATATAGTCACTAAGGTGATTCCGAGCAATAACTTTGATCATTGTCGAAACTTGTTGCACATGCGTGTTTGTTGAGGCCGTTGACAGCCATTTGGATGAACTACGGGTGGCTTGATCCCTTGGGAGAGGGGTTACGTAGGTAACCATATTGGTGCAGCCGATTTTTGGAGAGACGACGCATTAGTGCTCTTCGTTTGGTGTCGACTCAGTTTTGGGAAAACTTCACCGAGGTGGAGAATTGAAGAGCTTACAAGAAAAACTGTAGAAAAACGACTTGGACTTCCAGCGGTCGATCACGAGTGGCGCTGCGGTCGACAGCAAACATGCACGAGATCTGGAAAAGTCTCTGGACTTTTTGTGGTAGACCGCGAGTGGTGCGGCGGTCAACTGAGAGACCCTTTAGTGGATTTATGATTTCTGTCGTTTTGTCCGGTCGACCGCACATGCTCTGCGGTCGACTGCGAGTCGGGCTGGGCCTGAATTTGGTTTCCTGTTCGTATTGGATTTGTATTTTGATATAAATTGAAACACGATTTTTTAGGGTTATAGATTAGAGATTTTAGATTGTACTAAGCATATTGAGAGGGAGAAATTGTGAGCAAGTTGAGAGATTTGGTTTACGGGTTGTGTGAGTGATTTTGTGAATTTGTAACCCCTTTGTACTCTCCTTGATTTATTTGAATCTCTCATCCTCTCCCCGTGAACGTAGGCAAATTGCTGAACCATGTATATCTCTGTGTTTGGTTTGATTTGTCGTATTTGGATTGAATTGTGCTCGTGAGTGGTTGGTTCTCTTCTCCCGTGATCACAGATTTGTTCGGTGTGCAAGCACGCTTCCGCATAGGTGCGCAACACTATTTACATGCATTTACAATATATAATAATGCACAAAGGATTAGCAACATTCAATTTTTTGAACTTCACCATCAAAAATTTTTCAACAATTAAAAAAGTTCTAGTATGTTCTCATCTAGTTTTAAGCTGAAAAGTAGAATAATTCAGAAAGAACTCACGTTTTTCTATATAGGTAAAGCAACTAGTGGAATAATTTTAAAATTATCCCAGTTCTAGTTCTACTAGAATTCTACTTGATTAACACCTTAAAAAATATTTTTCTAATTCTACTTCTAATTGACTAACACTATAAAATTTTATCTTATGAATTAACTTAGTTTTAATTTTGAGTGCTAATTGACTTACCCCCCCTTTAGCAATTTTAAAGTTGATCATTATATTAATTTTTGGTTATTTGCATTGGCTTATATTTTATCTGTGCCATATGATGTTCTTGTAATGAATTTTACTGTTTATAATGAATTTATATATTATTCGTACTAATTTTGAATGAATAACAAGATATTAATCATGTTTTTATTCCACGTGACTCTCAGTAGGAGGTTCTGTAAATGACTTTTTACACCCTTGGTTGCTAACTCATTGATATCCATCCAGCATACACATAATATCAGAATATCTTGCATGTGAGCAGGTTGTCGTAACCATTCAGGCAGCAATGGAAATATCCAAACTGCTATTTCGCTCTATTATGAATGTAGTCCATTGCTAACTATTGTGATAGAGTGTAATATGAATGTAGTCCATTGCTAACTATTGTGATAGAGTTTACACTCGTCCATTCATGCTAACCTCCTTATATTTTAAATTTTAAATTTATTTAAATGGCCTATTATTTTCTATTTTGGAGGAAAAATAGGAGAACGTTAGACATTGACTAATTTTGGTTTAGGCTGGATATGCTAAGATTGAATGAAAGCGAGTACGCAATCGTCGCCTTATAAAGTTTACAAATATGGATTTGCGTTATGATTAAACACTTGAAGCATAATCCTGCACAATTAATGAAACGTGTATGGTGCTGAATCTATGAGACATATCTCATTAGCTAAACAGAATATTCCCTAATCTAACTTTTGAGAGTATATTTGGCAACCTTGGGTTATAATATACTTGGCTTATAATCTATGAATAAATTATAAGTCAAGTGGATTATATAAAAAATGATCGGTAAATTTAGTGGATTATAAGCCACTTTTAATAGTAGATTGATTGTTAAACGGATGGCTTACAAGCCATTGTTGTTGTCTAAATGACCAAAAACATTTAATAGGATTGGAGAGAGATAAATAAGGATTGGAATTTTATGAAATGGTTAGAAATACATTGGTCTTTTACTTAGTCAAACTTTGTGACTTGTAAGCCAACAAAACAACAAGCTAGGATACCTTAGCTTATATTTTGGTGGCTTATAAGCGAATATAAGCCATTTGTCAAACATGACTTATAAGTTATTTTGACCACTCGCCAAACATGCTCTGAATGTGACTTTTGAGAAGACAAACATACTAAATGAGTGTAATTTATTGGGATTGTATCTTTGATTCTTTGTATAACTTCATGAGAATTAGATAGGGTTAGAGATCTATCATGATTAGGAGATTGGGTCTCATCATGATTAGGAGTTTGAATCTTATTCTAATTAGAAAGTTTGGATAGAGATATAGTTTTGGTTTTCTTATATATATTCTTCTATTATTAGAGGAAAAACCAAACAGTAGAGAGAGCCAATATTCTTGTAATCTAGGGTTAGCAGAGGGCATAGCCTGATTCAAGAATATTATACGAGGGGCGAGAGTTTCGTAGTCTTTGTCCGTGCAAAAATAACAACATTGGGAGAGGATCTCGCAGTCTTTGTCCATTTAAAAGATTGTAAGGAGTGGGTTTTTGGAGAGAATATGATAGTTAATTATGTAAGTGAGGTTGAGAGATTAGGAGACGAGAGTTGAGTGGTTCCTCTTGTAGTTCTCCCTGATACATAGTGAATTTCTCGTATTGTTGTCCCGTGTATGTAGGTCAAAATTGGTCGACTAAACCACGTAAATCTCGGTGTCCTTTCTTCTTGATTGTGGTTGTTTAATATCTTGTTGGTTGTGGGTTAGCTTTCGAGTTACGGAGATCGTAGTAGGCGGGGAGACTAAAATTCTCCAACACAATTCACCAAAACATCTAATAGTCAAATGGTATTCACACATTTGAAATATTTTCCCTAGGATGCATGCTCTTGTTAATTTCCTTCAATCTAGAACTTTTAATGATCAAAATTATGTTGAAAATTATGGTTAAATTTGGAATAAAACTGAGAAAACATATGTGTTGTAATTTTTAATTTTTTCAAGTTAACTGCTGTGTGTTTGTAAAACACTGTGTTTAAAGCAATATTTGGCCCACTCCTGTATAAGAATCTCAAGGCCAAACTGCTTTCAGGAACAGCAGTACAGTACTATGATGTGCACAAACCCAGTACCGTCAAGATCTCCTCAATCTATAAGACATTTCGGTCAAGGCAAAGATCTCCTCGATCTCAGAACCTTTCGGTTCAAAATCTTTCGGTTTTAGGGTAAGTTCCTGCGAGCATAGTTTCTGCTACAGCAGCACAACAACAGCAATAACGTCGATTCGACGTTCGTTTTCAAAGCTCACGTATCTATGTTTTCATGAGCTGCCCAAGGGCGCTATTTATAGGCCCAAGGGCGCTATCTATAGGCCTCTAAGGCCAGCTCAAGAGTCACTCCCAGTTAATATGATTGTCACAATTCTCAATGGCAATTAAGATTATAACATTAATGCATTAAATTGCTTTAAATGTTGCTGTAACTGCTGCATGCAGTAACTCCTGAATATGAGGCAATCAATGGATGCCTAACTACGAAACACAATGGTCACGTCTAAGCAAATTAGATGAACATCGTCTGTAGGACGAACCTCTTCGAACAGACAAACCTCGTCGAATGAGCGAACCTCGTCAAACAGGCGAACCTCGTCAAACAGGCGAACCTCGTATGACAGGCAAACCTCGTCGAATGAGCGAACATCTTCAAATAGGCGAACCTCATATGACTGATGAACCTCGTCGAACGCTCGAACCTTGTCAAATAGGCGAACCTCGTTTGACAGACGAACCTCGTCGAACGAGCGAACCTTGTTAAACAAGCGAACCTCGTATGACAGATGAGTCTCGTCAAACGAGCGAATCTTCTCAAATAGGCAAACCTCGTTTGGCAGACGAACCTCATCGAACGAGTGAACCTCTCAATGCTTCCATGTGAAGTGCGTTTAACAAACCCCCACTTAGTGCATCAGCCCGATTAGCCCTGATCCCCGACCCATTGGCCCACAGCCTATGACCCATGACCCACGACCCATGATCCACGACTCACTAG
>BQKN01065878.1:0-21109 GCA_022839385.1 Asparagus kiusianus | reverse complement strand
ATTCAATTTTCTTTTGTTCTCTTTATTGCAATTTTTCCTACATACAATCTAATAGTAAGAACTCCCCCCCTCCTTGCCCCGTGGACGTAGGCAACTTGCCGAACCACATAAATCATTTGTTCTTGTTGTGGTTGTGCTTTGCTTATTGGTTGTGGTTTATCTCGAGTTATTGTTCGTGTTGCACAAGAAGCTTCCGCCACGCACAACAATTGATATCAGAGCTAGATTGACAACATGTGAGAAGTAAACACATCAGGTTCGTCTCTTATAAAGGCGATACAGAGTCTGAGTATCAATAACACGAAGATTGATGTTCCAAAGTTCGACGACAAGATCAATTTCGGATTATAGAGGTGTCAAGTGATGGATGTCTTGGATGCACAGAATTTGGAGGAGAATATTGAGTTAAAAGAGAAACCCACAGATATGGAGGATAAGGTTTGGAGGAAGATGAACAGTAAAGCTTGTGGTGTTATTAGGTCATACTTGACGCCGGATCTTATTTATGATGTTATGAACGAGACGTCGGCGAAGAAGATGTGGGAAACACTCAATGAGAAATATCTTACGAAGAGCATTGAGAATCGACTTCACTTGAAGAAGAGATTTTACCAGTTCAAGATGAAGAGGGGAGTTTCCATCAGGGAGCATGTCTACAACTTCACTAAGCTACTTTCAGATATGGCTAATATGGACATTATAGTTGAGGATGAAGACAAGGCGATGCTACTTCTGTGTTCGTTGCTCGAAGATGATTATGGTACGTTTGTTCTCACTATGATCAATAGAAGAACTACAGTCAGCTACAAGGAGGTGACCCCAGCTTTGGTGAACTATGAGTTGTGGAAGAGTGATGGTGAACCCTCCGAGAAGGCATCGGGAGATGCATTAGTAGTTCGAGGCCGAGATCCAAACCGTCGCCAGTTCAACCGCTCAAAGTCAAGGAATAGGAGTGCTTATAAGAGTGTTGATAGAAATCAATGTCGGTATTATAAAGAAGAAGGACATTGGAAGATTGACTACCCAAAGTGGAAAGAAAAAGCCGGGAAGAATAAGGGGAAAGCTGCACAAGCTTCAGAAGTGAATGTTGTAAAAGCTATTGGTGAGCATTCAGATTCAGATTCTTCAGGCTATTCATGCCCTGCATTACCGTCGGTTTGCTATGCGGATTCTATGGAGTGGATGATGGATTCGGGAGCTACATATCATATCTTCCCTAAGAGGGAGTGGTTCTCTAGCTTTGAGGAGCTGGAAAGAGGGGATGTCATGCTTATGGGTAATGACCATGTATATTCTATTGGTGGTATTGGTTCAGTCCGGATTAGGATGCATGATGGTGTAGTGAGGGAGTTGAAGGGAGTGAGGTTCGTACCGTAGTTGACGAAGAATATTATTTCTCTTGGGACTTTGGAGGCAGCTGGATATCGTGTGACTTAGAGGATGCTACAGTGAAGGTCACGTAGGGTTCTATGGTGGTGATGCGAGGTGTCAGGGAAAACAACCTATACTACTTGAAGGCAAGACAGTTACAGGGGGTCTGACAGCTTCTATCACTACAGAGGAGGACACTATCACCTTATGGCACATGAGACTTGGACACACATGTGATAAGTCCCTACAGTCATTGGCAAAACATGGGCTATTGAAAGATGCTAAGACCTGCAAGATGGAGCCATGTGAGCACTGTGTATTTGGGAAGAAGACTAGAGTGAAGTTTGGCACCGCTGTTCATAACACCCGAGGTACATTGGATTACATTCACACAGATGTTTGCGGTCCTTCTAAGAACACATCTCTTGGTGGGGCAAACTATTTTGTCACTTTCATTGATAACTATTCCAGGAGGAATTGGGTATACCCTATAAAGCATAAACATCAGGTCCTAGATATTTTTGTGGAGTGGAAGAAGAAAGTGGAGCTGCAGACAGGTAGAAAGGTGAAGACTCTACGTTCAGATAACGGTGGAGAGTATAAGAGTGATCCGTTTCTGTAGTTTTGCAGGGATCACGATATTAGAAGACACTTCATAGTTCAAGAGACACCGCAACAGAATAGGGTGACTGAGAGATTGAACCGTACCTTGCTGGAGGGTACAGTGTATGATGATACAGAGTGGATTGCCTAGATCCTTTTGGGCCGAGGCATTAGTTTATGCGAGCCATCTCATGAACAGGTTTCCGTGCACTGCGATAGACGAGAAGACTCCTTTGGAACGTTGGTTCGGTTCGGTGGCTAGTGACTATGAGTCTCTTCGGATATTCGGGTGTCCAGCTTATTATCATGTCAGTGATGGTAAATTAAATTCGAGAGCGAGGAAAGCAGTCTTTGTGGGATTTAGAGATACAGTCAAAGGCTTCAAGTTATGGGATCCATAGGATAAGAAGATAGTTATTAGCAGAGATGTCACATTTGACGAGGCGTACATAATGAGGCCTCGAGCCCCTCAGCAGGTGGAGGGAGACCAGACATGAGAGATATCGCAGCAGGTGGAGGATGATGTGACTCCACTCACTCCAGAGAGCACTGTATCCATTGAGGCTCCTACAGAAGTGACACTGGGAGGAGATGAGATGATAGCTGGGCAGATAGAGGATATAGTGGATTATGGGACTCAGGAACAGAGTCATGTTCAGGGGTCCATTGCAGTAGATAGACCGATGAGAGAGATTCGTCGGCCAGCTAGGTATAATGATGTCATAGTCGCATATGCATTATCAGTGGAGGTCATTGATGATATGGTTCCAGCCACATTTAGGGAGGCAGAGTCTAGCCCCGATTCGATCAGGTGGAGGGAAGCTATGAAGGAGGAGATGCGATCTCTTCAGAAGAATGACACTTGGACACTTGCACATCTACCTAAGGGTAAGAAAGCTATTGGTTGCAAGTAGGTATATGCGAAGAAGGAGGGATTTTCTATTGGGGACATTCGGTTCAAAGTCAGATTGGTTGTCAAGGGATATGCACAGCTTGAGGGCATTGATTACAATAAGGTATTTTCACCCGTTGTGAAGCATTCGTCGATACGGATTTTATTGGCGTTGGTGGCATAATTGGATTTTGATTTGGTCCAGATGGATGTGAAGACAGCCTTTTTACACGGTGATTTAGATGAGAAGATCTACATGACACAACCTTTGGGATTCAAAGCTGTAGGAAAGGAAGATTTAGTTTGTCAGCTGAAGAAGTCTCTTTATGGTTTGAAGCAGTCACCAAGACAGTGGTATAAGAGATTCGATGGTTTTATGATTGGCCGAGGGTACACAAGGAGCCCATATGACCCATGTGTTTATATACGTAAGCTACATGATGGTGATAATATATATTTGCTTTTATATGTTGACGATATGCTTATTACTTCCAGTAATTCTTCGACTATTCGAAAGTTGAAAGATAAGCTATCATCCGAGTTTGAGATGAAGGATCTGTGAGAGACAAAGAAGATATTGGGTATGGAGATCAAGAGAGACATGGTGAAAGGGAGTTTGAAACTTACACAGAAGAGCTACTTGCAGAAGATGTTGAAGAAATTCAGCTTTGACGGTAATGCAAAAGCAGTTAGCACACCATTGGCGCCCCACTTCAAGCTTTCGTCGTTGATGTCACCTGTTTTAGTTGAGGACATAGATTATATGTTGAAGGTCCTATATGCCAGTGTAGTAGGTAGCTTGATGTATGCGATGGTGTGTACGAGGCCAGATTTGTCACAGGCCGTGAGCATAGTATCGAGATACATGCACGACCCCAGGAAGGGTCATTGGGAGGCCATGAAGTGGATTCTACGGTATGTTCGAGACACAGTGGATGTTGGTTTAGTATTCTAGAAGGATGAGAAGAATGGGCAGGATTGTATTGGAATTATGCTGGAGATCTTGACAAATGCCGGTCTACTTTAGGTTATGCTTTTACATTGGCAGGTGCACCTGTATGTTGGCGGTGCACGCTTCAGTCCACAGTAACTCTCTCTACTACGGAGGCAGAGTATATGACAGTAACTGAAGCTATTAAGGAGGCTTTATGATTGCGTGGATTATTAGAGGACTTGGGGATCGCTCAGGAGACCATTCAGGTATATTGTGATAGCATGTCGGCTATCTATTTAGTAAAGAACTAGGTTTATTATGCGCGCACGAAGCACATCAACGTCAGATTCCACTTTGTACGTGACATTTTGGATGATGGAGACGTCATATTGGAGAAGGTCCACACGAATGATAACCATGCAGATATGTTGACAAAAGTTGTTTCAGGAGTAAAATTTGGTCATTGTTTGAAGCTTTTGAACATCCTTCAGTGCTGAGGCCTTTGGAGGCCATTTGGGTGAACTGTGTTCGGCTTGATTCTTTGGGCAAGAGGATACGTAGGTAGTCTTTCAGATGCAGCCGGTTTGATCTGTTGATTCAGATGGGGGGAGATCGCGTTTCAGCTCTAGTTTGGTTTCTTGACTTGTTGAGAGACTATTGGATGATTTGATGTCGGCTCAGTTTTGGTGGAAACATTCACCGAGGTGAAGAATTGAAGAAATGTAGGAAACAACAGAAGAATTAGCCAGGCAGACTGGCGGTTGACCGTCACGGTCGACCGCGAACGTGCACGAAGGCCAGTGGGATTCAGAGCTGATGGCGGTCGATCGTCGTGGTCGACCGCGGATGACTGTAATCGATTTAAGTCTCGGGTTTGTGGTTCGGTCAACCGCCACGGTCGACCGCGAAACCTACGTGGTCGACCGCAAACTGTATTGGGCTGGGCTTTTGGTTTTTGACCCTGTTCGTTTCTGAGTTGATATATAACCCTAAACCTGATTAATTAGGGTTAAGAAAGGACGATTTTGAGCAGTCTTTGAGAGAGGATTGTTGCATCCAATTGTGGGAGAGTTGTGAGAGATCTAGAGCTTTGTTTTAGGATTTGATCGGTGAGATTTGTAACTCTACTTGTATTCTCTGATTTCTAATAGTAAGAACTCCCCCCCCCCTCCTTGCCCCGTGGACGTAGGCAACTTGCCAAACCACGCAAATCATTTGTTCTTGCTGTGGTTGTGTTTTGCTTATTGGTTGTGGTTTATCTCGAGTTATTGTTCGTGTTGCACAAGAAGCTTCCGCCGCGCACAACAAGAGTAAAGGTGGCATGACCAACTACAGGTTTTGGTTTTTTACCTTTGTAAGTACATCACATGTCCTTGTAAGAACTAGACTTCAGCTAAAAGAATTCAAGTTAGTCCTTAATGTCAAAATTATCCATGACTTCATGTTATTATTTTCTCTCTTTAATCTTGAAAACAAACAAAGCCCAAACGAGTAATTTAATCCCCCCGAAAAATGGTGGCTCCTTCTATCCTCAACTTCTATTATAGATCGGTGCCCATCTCCTCACTGGACTCCTTGTAGTCTGGCTTAAGTTCATGGGTACCTTCACTGGGTCCCCTCCTGTTGTGAGCAAACAGATTGTTTAATATCTCCTTTAGAAATTGATGCGTGATAATCACATTTTTATTAAATTTTTATATCATCATTATCTTCTTATTTAAATAAATATGTTACTAATAATATGTTTTATCTTAATTACAGGTTAATGAAGAGTTAATGAATAAATGCTCAAAAAAAAATTTTAAATTCCCTAATTTTCTACCATTCATTAAAGGCCAATATGAAGACAAAAGAAGGTCCAAAAAAGCTACAGGATCCATAAAAAAATCGGGTCAAGAAATCAATAAAAACTAAAATTCGATTGCAAACCAATCAGTCAGTGAACCGATTGGCCAATCGGTTGACCAACTGATTGGTTTGTAACAGAAATAGTTTCTGGCTGAGATTTAATTCTCCAAAAAAAATTCAAGGATTCTTATTCACTATTATAGGCTATAAATAGAGGTAAGATAGTAAGAGATTTAAGTGTGAAAATTTTTATAAAAACTCCATTTAGAAAGGATGATTACTCTTAATTGAGAAGACATCCCAAAAATATAAAATTTATTTGCAATTAAATTTTTTTTACCTCTTTATATTTTTCTTTTCTTCTCTTTATTGGTTGATGAAAATGAAGATGGAAATGGAGATGGAGATTTTTCTTCAAAGGGCTAGAAACCTCTTGTAATGTAAGTTTTTCTTTTTCTTTTATTTTTTTATTTTAGATATTCATATTTTAGGATTTTATTTTCTTTTTCTTTTAGTAGATTAGATTTATTTTGATGCATTTTAGAGTAGATTTACTTTCATGTTTTTTATTTTTTATTATTTTCTTATACTTTTATTTGGTAGTATAAATTTACTTTCTTGTATTTTTATTTTTGTAGTCTAAATTTATTTTTATGTTCATAATATAGATCTTCATTCCATTGTTCTTAATTTTCTCTTTGTAGTTAGTTTTTATTTTCATTCTCTTTCATTTATTCTCTCTAGCCTAGATTTTATTTCTTTATTTTTAATTTTTAAAATGTGAAACTAAAATCTTGTAGGAATTCTAGAATTGTATGAAACTAATTTATTTTCTTTTATGATTTGTGAGTTACTCCCTTTTGCCTAAAATGATCATGTTTAGGATAATCAACTATAGAACTAATTGATAGAAGAAGAATTTAATAATCTATGCTAATCTTGAGTGGTTTGATATGTTATTCTTATGAATTTTAGAATTAATATCTAATTGTTGCTCATTTCCTGAATGTTTTTCCTTTGATGATAATTTGATATGTTATACTTTCCTTAAGCGGTTTGATACTATATGCTTAATAAATCTAAAGTAAAATATGATAAAAAAAGAATAATTCATAAATCCTAAGTGAAATAGACTAGTGGATTCAATTATAGATTCCTCATTTTCTAATTGAATTCCTCCATCTTTATTTATGTGAGTTTTCTCTTTATTCTTGATTTTTCTTTATTTGTTTATTGATTTTTATTTCCTCTATTTCTTCATCTTTCGTTCTTCCTCTTAATCTAGTTTAGTTTTATTTGCAAATAATCACATTTCCTTATCTCTCCACAACCACACTATCACTCTTAATTGTCCACACACAACATAAAAATCAATTTTGATTATTTCCTACAATATCTTCCTCGAGGAATCGATATTTTTATACTATAACTTGATAGTTGCGCACTTGCAACTTTATTTTATTTACCCCTTATCAAGTTTTTAGCACCCTTGCAGTGAAGGTGCTTATAAGTAGGATTTTTCTATTTTGGTTCTTTAACTTGTGTGTTTTCTTGTGAAAGAACCACTTTGAAGATTGAAGATTTGCTTAAGGTAAGTCCTTTTTCAAGTATTTTTCAATTCTACCCCTTTAGTTAGTTTCTCATAATTGGAGACAATTAGAATCTTAAAAAAAAATTCTTTTGTAAACCCTAATAAAATTCACCCTCCACTTGGACAATTACTAACAAAATAATAAATTCAAACAAGAGCTCTTTTTCTCACATTTGTTTGATTGTTAACCCTAATTAAAAAAAGTAAAAAAAATTATTTTTGCGTCCTTTTGTAGCTGATTTTAATTGTTAGGGTTACATTGCATATAGTTAGTAGGAATTCACCAAAGTGATTTGAGTATCTTGATTTGACACTTACTTGAAGACACACTTAAGGGCAAAAATCAACTAATCAAGATAAAGTGAGGAATTTCATTACCTTTTCCTTAGTCTATAAATCACTAATTCCTTATTACGCAAACCCAAACTTTTTAAAACTCACTAGACATTGGCCCCTAAGTATTTGAGCTCATTAAGAAACAATAAATCCTTAAGTGAACTAATTTAAGTTTACTAGAATCGATTGGTGTCTAAGGTAAGATTTAGGAGTTGCGTAAAGCGCTTTATAAGGAACAGAGTAATTAATTAGCCTTTGACCTTCCTCTTGGACTATCCTTACATGGCTAACTGACTGTGTAGAATTCAAACTTTTCACTAAAGGAGTTTTTGGTTAGGAGTCAGTCTAATTGAGTCTAGGCTTAACCCTAGAATTAAGAGTGACTGATACAAAGTGATTGGTCTTCATTTGTTTTAGTTAGGTTTTTTATCCTTCATTATTCTTCATTATTCTAATTGAGTCTAGGCTTAACCTAGAATTAAGAGTGACTGATACAAAGTGATTGGTCTTCATTATTCTCATTATCTTTTAGGTCTTTTAGTTTTTCTCTTTTAAAAAAACCTATATTTGTTTTTCTTAGATTTTTTTTTCAGTTAAAAATTTAAAAAGAATTTATTTTGGTGTATGCAAGTTTACATTAGGCATAATACCAATCATTTAATCCGTGTTAAACTATTTATTAAGACCAAAGAAACGGCTAATCCTAATACGCATGTTCTTCAAGATATGTGTTATCCTACTAGGAATGCAATCCTATCTTGCATTAAGCTATCCGATGTCAATGGAACTAATTTTGAACTTAGACCGTACTTCATAAACATGCCTTGAAATTCTTAGGAAATAAAACTGAAGATGCTTACATTTTTATTTTTGAGTTTGAAGAAGTTTGTCTTATAATTAAGATTAGAAAACTATCCGAGCATGCGATTAAGCTTAGATTTTTCCTTTTGCTCTTAAGGACAAAGCCAAGAAATAACTGTATAGCTTACCCATAAATTCTATCTCAATCTAAGATGAATTTGTTACCATTTTTTTGAAGAAAAAATTCCTTATCCATAAAATGGTTAAGTTTAGAAAGAACATTCAAAATTTTAAGATAGTCCCTAGAGAGCTATTCTAAAGGTATTTTGATAAGTTTAAGGATATTCTTATCAAATATCCTTGCTACAGTCTAGAAAAGTGGCTATTATACCAAATCATCTATGAATGATTAGATTATTCTTCAAAAACCTTTTTAGAATCGATGTGTCAATGGAATTTTATGAAGAAAAATGTCGATGAAGCCTGAAAATTTTTAGAGAGTTTATCGGACAAAACTATGCATTGGGAACATTATGATGAAAGAGTTTCATTAGTTCCCTAAAAATTATGATGAAAGAGTTTCATCAGTTCTCTAAAAATTATGATGAAAAAGTTTCATCAGTTCCCTAACCCAAATCAAGTGATTTTCCTTAGAGTCAAATATTACCTCTTAGGAACACTATGATGAAAGAGTTTTATCAGTTCCCCAACCCAAATCAAGCATTGCCTTTGAAGCAAAGATGACTACAATGCTACATAGGTTAGAAGCCTTAGAAATAAAAGGACGAGCTCTAGTTAAAATCAATTAAGTTTTAGGCCTTATGTTGTCATAGCTGTCTTTCTCTAACTCATGTTTCAGATGAATGTCCTCTCTTAGGAAATAATCAACCACTAGGTTAGGTAAACGTTGCATTCCAGCATCCCGTAAATGATCCATTTTCTCTAATTAAGATTGAAGAAATCACCTAAACTTTGTATAGAATCAGGGAAGCTACTCTAAAAATTAAAACTTCACTTCTGTTTCAACCCAACAATTTCCTAGAGGAAACACAATTCCTTTGAGTTCGCAAAATAACTTTCAACAAACAAATCTATCTTATTCGAATCAGTCTCCTCACCATCAATCTATAAATCATATTCCTTCAAGTTCTGTTCATGATAAATGAACTCAATGTCTTAGAAAATGGTTTAGAGATCATGATTAAAGCTCTACATAGACCAGCAACTTGTTGACTCAGACATCCAACACTTTGAATTCTATTATGCAAATAACAGGACAAATGCTCAATTTCAACACCTAAGCCATAGCTAGGTTAGAACCCCAACCTGGTCAACTAGCTAGTGTTACGAGTGAGAGAGAGAAGGAAAAATTTTAAGTCAATCCGTGGCCAACCATAAGTACATGGGATCAAATTCAATCTACCAAGGTCAATTAAATGCAATCCATTCGCTACGATTAGAAAAACAGGTTGATAATCAAGTTAGAATGCCTCCAAGTTAAATTCTTAAACTTGAACAAACTCTCTCTCATCTGATAACTCTATTCAATAATCATCCCTTTCCAATGATCAAGAACCTGATAGGTTTAAACTAGTTGCTCTCTTTCTAGATAGACTTAAGCCTAGAAAAATTCCCTCCAAGTAGAGAAAATTCTAGAAACTTTCAAGCAAGTTAAGATCAATATTTTTTATTAGATGTAATTGAACAAATCCCTTCCTTCGAAAATTTTTAAAAGATTTATGTACTAAGAAGAGAACAATAAATATTCCAAAAAAGTCTTTCTTACTGCCAATATCAATGACATGCTCTCAAAGCCCATACATTTGAAACATAAGGATCCAGATTGTCCTACTATTTTATATGTCATTAAAAATACCTTCACTGATAAGACACTTTTAGACTTAGGGGCCGGTATTAATTTACTTCCTTCTTTGGTCTCTAGCAACTTGGTGTAAGAGAACTCAAACCAAGCGGATACACTCTATAGTTAGCTAAAAAATCTGTTAAAATCTCCATAGGAACGATAGATGACGTTTTGATTAAGCTTTGGGAGTTTATTTTTTAGTGGATTTCATAGTCTTAGATACACAACCTGTTTTCAATCCCAAAGGTCATAAACCTATCATTTTAAGAAGACCATTCTT
Organism: Asparagus kiusianus; assembly: GCA_022839385.1. Lineage (NCBI taxonomy): Eukaryota > Viridiplantae > Streptophyta > Magnoliopsida > Asparagales > Asparagaceae > Asparagus > Asparagus kiusianus. The sequence continues at coordinate 10,589 of BQKN01065878.1, read as the reverse complement.
AGCAATTTTAATGCTCTAATTAACTAAAGAATTGGTCAAATAAAACTATCTTTTGGAAATACGACTGTTGATCTTATTTTTAATTTAGGGAACCAACTAATTAATCAACCTCTAGAAGTGAATTACATCTAGGAAAATCTAATTGAAAAGTTGGAAGAAGAGAATGACTAAAACCTAAAATTTGAGGAACTATTTGGTGAGGAGCTAAAAATACTGGAGGAAATATAATAAGAATAGGTTTTTCAGATCAAAGGAACCGACTTAGGTACAAGTTTCTCTAATCTTAGTTTTGAAGAACTTTTCACTGATAAACTTAAGTTCCTATAAGATATATAAAACAATCGAATTATCATACTTCAACCGTGAATCTTGAGTTTGAAGAAATTCTTAAAGAAGAACCTGTTGTGTTAGGACAAACTTTTATTCATGAGGAACTTAAGTTCAAATCTGAGACTTTCTTTCTGTTTATTCAACACCAAGACTTTAAAATGCATAACCTCCTTCTTACCTACCTTTGCTACAAAAACTATTGAAAAAATTAGAGTGTCTAGAATTTAAACACATCTTTGAATTTATCATGTTAGATTTTTTCAAAATCTGGGGTAGAATTTTTAGCAATAAGGTAGAATTTGATATAGAATATAAGCTTTTTATTTTTAATCTTTTATTCTATATCTTTACTTTTTGCCTCATTATAATAAGAATAATAAAAAGAATTTATTCTTCTCTCATTTGAGAGTTTCTTGTTATTTTGAAAAAATAATAAAAAGAGAAAAAAAATATAAAGATATGAAAAAAAGAAAAAAATAATGATGACAAAAAAGAATTTTTTTTTAAAATAATGATGACAAAAAAGAATTTTTTTTAACTTCATCCTCATCATACCAATGCTAATTATAGTTTTTTTTATTATTGTTCTAGATCAACCAAACAAATGTAAGTGCTTTTGTTATGGGGCATCCACTATTCTTCACGAATATACTATCCCGCGAGCCGTCACTCCCCCAGTCGAGTCGGCTTCATTTCTCAAAGACGACTCGAAAGGCGGACTCAGTCAAACCTCTTCATAACAAAAGATTGCTACTTAGTAATTAACCGGCACTCCTCCCAAAGACGACCCAGAATATTTCTTCTCAGCAGTATTTAACCTTTTATAATCATCATCATGTCTCCGTCCTCAGCCGTCTGAAACCTTGTCGGCCGCAGGTTCCCCACATCACCGAAGTGACCTATCGCCGCTCATCGACAAGCCTCGACGAATGCGGTTTCCCCACATCACTGAAGTGACTTCTCATCGCTCATCGACAAGCCTCGACAGCTGCGATTTCCTCACGTCACTGAAGTGACTTCTCACCGCTCATCGACAAGCCTCAACGGCTGCGGGTTCCCCACGTCACCACTGAAGTGACTTCTCGCCGCTCATCCACAAGCCTCGACGGCTGCGGGTTCCTCACGTCACCACTGAAGTGACTTCTCGCCGCTCATCGACAAGCCTCGACGGCTGCTAGTTTCCCATGTCTTTGAAGTGACTGTCCATCACTCACACATCAACACATATAGAGTAAAGGGTAACTCAGACTCCAGCTCACCCCTCACCACCATCTTAAATTGCACACTCATGAAGTATCTATTCTTCCCTTAGCATCCTCTATAAGTACAAACGCTATTCGCTATAAAACGAGGTTTAGATTTTCTTATAATAAAAAAGAAACTCTCTAAACAAAACATTTTTCAGGAGAATATACCGTTCTTCCTTCACCCCACTCAAGTCCGCTAGCTAACTTGACCGTCGGAGGTACCACAGAGGAAACAAGCCCCGTACTCTCTGTAGGATCTGAAATAGATACACTTGAACACTAGAGGGGGGGGGTGAATAGTGTTCTTTTAAAATTTATGCAAAGTATATTATAAATTGTAAAGAAAAATAGCAATCTCAGAAAATCACAATCACAAACACAAGGATTTATACTGGTTCTACCAATCCGGTGTACATCCAGTCCCCAAGCAAATCCAGCTTGAGAGTTTCCACTATGATTTTGAATAAACTTACAAAATCAAACACAAACCTGATCAATTTGCAAGTCCCTGCAAATTGCAACACCAATTGACAAACACCTTGTCAATTTGAACACCAATCTCTACACAAAGAGATCAACCCTCTCAAACCCAAGAGAGATCCTTTTGAAGCAAGAACACAATTGATCCTATAAGCCTTGAATGTGTAGTGAAGTGTAGCAGTGGCTTAGGATTCTTTTAACCTCTGTAAATTGCCTAAATGATAGGTATTTGATGAATGTTTAAAGGCAATTTCAGAAACTTCTCTTTTTCACAAAATCTGAATATTTTTCACTTGAAAAATTGCACAAAGATCAAAGCTTATGGTTATGTATATCTCTACAATTTTTCTGAACAAATAACCTATTTATAGCCCTTAAAAAGACAAATTTTTGAACTTTAAAAATGTTTAAAAACGGCTATAAACATTTATAAATTCAAACTTTGAAATCTGGAAAAACTGTATCTGTAGTCGACTATAATGAACATTAGTCGATTACACTGAGTTCAAACAGACTCTGTGTATTCAGAAAATTTCTCAGTAGTCGACTACAAAGCTCATTAGTCGACTACACTGTATTTTGACAGAAACTTATAAAATGAAAATTACGTTCAGTAGTCGACTATAGTGTAGATTAGTCGACTATACTGTAAAAAGACTGAAACTTATGTTTCTGTAAAATACCTAAGTAGTCGACTACAATCACTATTAGTCGACTATATAGTAAATTGACAGAAACATATATTTAAGATTTATGCATGAGTAGTCGACTACTATTCTAATTAGTCGACTACTAAGAGTAAAAATTATGATATAAAATATTTTTATACTTAAGTTTTAACTATATTTCTAATGGTTAACATAGGGGATTTTTATAGTTAACCAACACACTAAGCCTGTGTTAGTGTGTTCTAATTTTGTGTGTGTGTGTGCGTGTGTGTGATCAAGGCTTGTACAAAAATTCTAAGTAAAGAAAATGTAAAATACATTATCTCATCTGTTCTTCATTTTCTTCACTTCATAATGCCTTGAAAACATCTTGCACTTGTTCATATTCTGATATTGAAATCTGCATATAAAAGTTAGTGCACACACTGTATAAATTATTATCATCAAAATACTATCATGGAGATATGATACTCAACATTCTCCCCCTTTTTGATGATAACAAATAATTTTTGCATAAGTATATATTTTATAATCAGATTAAAAAAATAATGAAATAATCATACTTACTCTCCCTGCATATATGCAAATATGAGTCAAATATAAGTCTATAGCAATACATAATACTTACATAAAAGTACTATTTCTCCCCCTTCGTTATCAACAAAAAGAGGAAAAATATCTATGCTAAACATGACATTATTTCTTTAACATGAGCTAAGACTTCAAACAAATCATCCAGATTATGAACATAGTCCATAACTTCACCCATCCAAATAGGTAGGCAAAGACTTACCATAAAGACCAAAAGTTCCATATTGTTCATCACCATGATCTGTTTAAAATATGTAGCACATGCATTATCTAACCAAACATTATCATAGATAATAAAAACACACAATCAACATAAGTGACATAGTAGCAACATAAATACCATATTACATAAGTCTTAACTACTCACAACCACATAGTTTTAGAAACTTAAACAGAATAACATAATTGTTTTGAAACTTAATCATAAAAACATCTTAAGGTGCTGGAGGAGGTTGATGTCCTTGAAAATATACATTAAGCTTTGTGTCCAAATCTTCAAACTTCTTGATTAGCTCTTCTTGATTACTAATGATGTATGAGTTCTAGGAATAAAGAGCTCTTTGACCAGTTTCAAGTTCAAGAATACGTGCACTTAAAGTGTTGTATTGCACGTCTGAAAAGCAAGAGGGTTCTGTAGGAAATGGTGGTGGTTGACTTGCAGAAGCTCCTGCTTGAGTTGAAGATTGTGGAATTTATTCTTGATGAGGTTCAGGTTCATGTTGAGGATTATGTTCTTGAATTTCAAAATTAGTCAATTTCATCCTAGTTAGGACATTTGAATCAAAAAATTCAATCGAACGAACAACATAATTTTCAGATTGAAGATCCACATGAAATTTGTCAAAGATTTTTGTTAGGAATGCACCATAAGGTAGAAATCCTCTTGGAATAGTCAAAAGATTGTCAAAATAAACCCCAGCCCAATTAACTTGAATATTTCCCATTATAGCATATAGAGCTTTTGCTAAATCTAGGGAAATGAAATGAAAACTCCTAGTTTTTGGAAACAAGTTATAGGCTAAGATACGTACAATGAACCTAGGAATTGGACGAAGTTTGTTTGAGTTATTTAAAGGTTTGCCATATCCAAGAAGAAATATATTATTGGACAGCAGTTCTGAATCATTCATCCTAACAGACCTAAGAGAAACTCCTTGATAAGGAATATTGAAGATTTTACCAATTGACTTTGTAGTTAAGTCAATCTCTATTCCTTTAACAAGAGTTTTTAGTTTTTTAGAACCACCAATAGTTCCCACACGTTCTATATTAGTATAGAATAGTTGCACAAGAAACGGATATGTGGGTTTTCTATTTTCAGCAGAGAATAACTCAAGCAATCCCACATTTTCAAAATATGAACCAAAGTTCCAGGGTATAAAATCATCAAATTTCACAAATCGTCCTGGAAGAACTTCAAAAGTTGATATTTTGTTAAATTCTTCTAATAAATTAGGACTTTTTAAATAGATGATGATTTTATCATTGACAGAGGTATGTGTTTGCTTAACTTTCTTAGACCTAGACATGATTAGATAGTTAAATGACAAAAGATGTAAAGATCAAGTTTAGAAACAATACCCCAGACTGTAGAAACCTAGATTAGTCGACTATTGCTTGGATTAGTCGACTACTGAGCTTGAATGCTTGACAGATTTGAAAGATTTGAAGAAATTAATGAAAAAGTTGAAAAAAGAGAGATGCCCTAACCTGGAATCGTTGATTCTGAAGTGGGGAAGATGGGTTTTCGGTTTTGGGTAGAGTTAGTGGGTAGTTTATGATTTTTTACTTTATCTTTTAAGAATAAAATACAATGAATGTTTGAGATTTGATAGTAAATTGAGTGTAGGGTTAAGATTTAATCTTAAATGTGTGGTTAGGATTGATAGAGTTGAAAAACAATGCTTGAGATGAATTTTACTTAAATAAAACGGGTATGGGTATTGGGTTTTTGGTTTGAATCTAAGAAAAAATCCACTAAGATTAAAAAATGTAAAACTAAGAGTTCAGGATCAGTAGTCGACTAATAGTGAGAGTAGTCGACTACACTGTACTCGACAGAAAAGGGATTTTTAGTTTTTAACTCAGAGTAGTCGACTAATCTGTATTATAGTCGACTACACTGTAAACAACAGAAAGTTGATTTTGAGATATTAACATTGAGTAGTCGATTATTAAGGCAAGTAGTCGACTGCACTGTAATTTTCAGGAAAAAATTATTTGTAATACTTGTGCATGTAGTCGACTATAAGTCAAATTAGTCGACTATTTAGAGTATAAATGTATATGTGTTTATTTTAAAAATTAATTTAAATCTTCAATTGAACATATACCTAATTCCCTTCTTAATTTAACATAAATTTCTTCTTTTAGGGGTTTTGTTAATATATCTGCTATTTGTTTATCTGTAGGTATAAATTCTAATGAAATGTCACCTTTAAGCACATGATCACGTAAAAAATAATGTCTAATATCAATGTGTTTTGTACGTGAGTGTTGAATAGGATTTTTAGATAAATTAATTGCACTAGAATTGTCACACATAATAGATGATATGAGACAATTTATGCCATAATCAGTTAAAGTTTGTTTCATCCATAATATTTGTCCACATGCAAGACTTGCAGCAATATATTCAGCTTCAGTTGTTGATAATGACACTGAATTTTGTTTTTTACTAAACCAAGATACAAGTGAATGTCCTAAGAAATGACATGTTCCACTTGTACTTTTTCTATCAGATTTACATCCGGCAAAATCAGCATCACTATATGATATTAAATCAAAAGAACTATGTTTAGGATAAAATAAACCATAATTTGTAGTATCTTTGATATATCTAAAAAATTTTTTTACTGCTTTAAGATGTGATTCTTTAGGATTAGATTGAAATCTTGCACATAAACATACACTAAACATAATATCAGGTCTACTTGCTGTAATGTAAAGAAGTGATCCAATCATACCTCGATAGAGCTTTTGATCAACATTCTTACCATTTTCATCTTTGTCAAGTGATGTAGTGGTGCTCATTGGTGTTGGTTTGCTTGATGAATTTTCCAATCTGAATCGTTTGAGTAAATCTTTTGCATACTTGCTTTGATTGATGAATATTCCTTCTTTCAATTGTTTAATTTGTAGTCCAAGGAAGAAATTTAGTTCACCCATGTGACTCATTTCAAATTCATCCTGCATAGTCTTAGCAAATTCTTGACAAAGATTGTTGTTAGTAGAACCAAAAATAATATCATCTACATAAATTTGAATTAGTAAAGTATCTTTATTTATTTTCTTAATAAATAATGTTGAATCAACTTTTTTAATTTCAAAACCTAAAATTAAAAGAAACTTCTTTAATCTATCATACCAAGCACGAGGTGCTTGTTTAAGACCATATAATGCTTTCTTAAGTTTAAAAACATGATTTGAAAAACTTTCATGTTCAAAACCTGGAGGTTGTTCTACAAAAACTTCTTCTTTTATAAAACCATTTAAAAAAGCACTTTTAACATCCATTTGAAATTATTTAAAATTCATAAAACATGCAAATGCAAGTAAAATCCTAATTGATTCTAATCGTGCAACAGATGCATAAGTTTCATCATAATCAATTCCTTCTTCTTGATTATAACCTTGAGCAACTAATCTAGCTTTGTTTCTAACAACTTGACCAAATTCATCTAATTTGTTTCTAAAAATCCATTTTGTTCCAATAATGGATTTATTTTGAGGTCTAGGTATAAGATCCCAAGCATTGTTTCTAGTAAATTGATTAAGTTCATCTTGCATAGCAATTATCCATGAATCATCAATAAGAGCTTCTTTTATATTTTTAGGTTTAATAGTTGAAATAAAAGCATTATGAGAAATCAAATTAAAATGAGATCTAGTAGTTACTTTATCAGAAATATTTTCAATAACTAAATCATGTGGATGATTTTTAACTTCTATAAAATCTTTAGGTAAATCATTTTGTATATTTTCATCTTTTGTAATATCTATCATTGGAGTATCATGAATAGTATGAATTATATCATCATTATTATTTAATACAATAGGTGTTTTTGAAAAAATTTCATCAAAAGAAACATGTAAGGATTCTTCAATAACTAGTGTTCTTTTGTTATATATTCTATATGTTTTACTATGATTAGAATATCCAACAAAAATTCCTTCATCGGATTTAGAATCAAATTTATCTAAATTATCTTTTGTGTTTAAGATAAAACATTTACAACCAAAAACTTTAAAGTAAGATACTTTAGGAATTTTGTTATAAAATAATTCATAAGAGGTTTTCTTTAAAATAGGTCTTAATAAAACTCTATTTAAAACATAACAAGCTGTTGATACAGCTTCTGCCCAAAAATATTTAGGTAAATTACTATCACACAACATGGTTCTAGCACATTCTTGTAAAGTTCTATTTTTTCTTTCTACAACTCTATTTTGTGGAGCAGCACGAGGAAAAGAAAAAGTATGTGATATACCATGTTTGTCACAATAATTTGCAAATAATTCATTTTCAAATTCACCTCCATGATCACTACGTATAGAGATAATAGAAGTAGATTTTTGATTTTGAATTCTTTTGCAAAATATTAAAAATTCATTAAAAGCATTATTTTTATGTTTAAGAAAAATTACCCATGTAAATCTAGAATAATCATCAACAAGAACAAATGCATATCTACTTCCATTTAAAGATGCAACTCTAGATGGACCAAAAAGATCTATGTGAATTAATTCTAATGGTCTATTTGTAGATATTACATTTTTAGATTTAAAAGAAGATTTGTGCAATTTTCCTTGTTGACATGCATCACAAAAATTATTTTTAAAAGACATCTTAGGTAAACCATTTACTGAATCATTTTTAGAAATCTTTGACATATGTTTAAAATTAATATGTCCAAAACGTTTATGCCATAAAATAGAATCATTAGATGATGCAATAAGACAATGTTCATTTGAAATATTTTTTATAGATAAGACATATATGTTATTCTTTCTATGACCTTTAAAAATAATAGTTATTAAATCAATATCATAAATTAAACATGATTCTTTTTCAAAAACAATTTTATAACCTTTATCACATAGTTGACTAATACTAAGTAAATTATGTTTAAGACCATCAACTAATAAAACATTATCAATGATAGGTTTGTTTGGATTACCGACAGATCCAATACCGATGACTTTTCCTTTGTTGTTATCTCCAAAAGTAACGGTACCACCATCATTGTTTTGAAAAGATGACAACAGTTGTATGTTTCCAGTCATATGTTTGAAGCAACCACTATCCAAAATCCACCTATCTTTCTTGGGTACCTAAAATAATAAACATTTACATTTTGGTACCCATACTATGTTAGGTCCTTTAAATTAGCCTTTAGGAAACCAAACCCAAGATGAGTTTGATTTGCCTAAATAGTTAGATGATAAACAAATATTTTTAATAAAATCAGAAATATAAAAATTCTTATTTAAAGAAGATAATTCTTTTGGAACCCAAATTGAAAAGAATTTTGATTCCTTTTTACACAAAATTTTATTTCTATATTCATTCAAATCACAAGAAGGTTTTATAAAAATTGTTTTCTTTGATTTATTTTTATTAATTTGAAAACCTAATCCTTTTGTCTTTTGTGATTCTTTTTGAAAACAAAAAATGTTATTAAGATTTTCTTTACCTTTATTAAATTTGCTAACATTTAGACATATATCTTCATATCTTGATTTAAAAGAAGAAACATCTTTATCTAAATTATTAATACGAATATTTAAATCATTACATTCTGATTTTAAATATTCATTTTCATTAGATCAACATTCATTTTCTTTAAGTAAAGAAAAATTTTCTTCTTTCAATTCAATTATTTGAGAATTAGAAAAAATAGAGGAATTTAAATCTGAAATTTCTTTAAGTAATCTCTTATTTTCACCTTTAAGAAAATTATGTGATGTTTTTAATCTCACAAAAGTTTCATATAATTCATTTAAAGCATCTAAAAGTTCTTCATTTTCACTTACTTCATCTTGTGCCATGAAACACATGTGAGCACTTTCCTTTTCTTCAATTTCTTCATCTGAAGATGACTCATCACTATCATCCCAAGTGACTGTCATTGCTTTCCTTTTCTTGTTATTTTGAATGTTGTTGAAGTTGTTGAAATAACTTGATTTTTTCTTATTCTTCAACATTGGACAATCTGTCTTCATATGCCCTGGTTTATTACACTTAAAACAAAGAGGGTTATTTGAAATTGAACTTTTAGATTTAAAATTACCTCGTTTTATAAATTTTCGAAATTTTCATGCAAACATGCCCATTTCTTCATCATCATCATCTAAATCTTCTTTATCGGAAGTACTATTGAATGCAAGAACTTTCTTGTTCTTTGATTCTTCATCATTCTTTCTATCTTCAATTTGAACTTCATATGCCATAAGATTACCAATAAGATTTTTAACTGTAAGAGTTGACAAATAATTGGCTTCTTCAATAGCGGTAACTTTCTTTTCCCATTGTGGAGTAAGTGAACGAAGTATCTTTCTTATCATCTCCACTTGTGTATATGTTTTTCCAAGACCAATGAGAGAATTTATGATGTCGGTGAATCTTGTGAACATTTCTCCAATAGTCTCATTTTTCTTCATCTTAAACAATTCAAATCTGTGCACAAGAACAAAAATTTTAGATTCTTTAACTTTATTTGTATCTTCATGAGTTACCTCAAGTGTATGCCAAATATCATATGCGGATGTGGCCGTTGACACCCTATTGAACTCATTCTTGTCAAGTTCTCAAAATAATGCATTCATTGCTTTTGAATCCAAATTTGCATTATTTCTTTGAGAAGTAGTCCATTCTTCAAAAGGAGTTGTTGGCTTCTCATATTTTGTTTCCACGACGTTCCAAAGTTCGTAGCCAATAGATTGAAGGTAAATCTTCATTCGGCACTTCCAATAGTTGTAGTTTAATCCATCGAACATTGGTGGACGATTTGTAGAGTGACCTTCTTTGAATTGTGATGAATTTGTCGATGCCATCTTTCACCTTGCTCTGATACCAAATGTAGGATCTGAAATAGATACACTTGAACACTAGAGGGGGGTGAATAGTATTCTTTTAAAATTTATGTAAAATATATTATAAATTACAAAGAAAAATAGCAATCTCAGAAAATCACAATCACAAACACAAGGATTTATACTGGTTTCACCAATCCGGTGTACATCCAGTCCCCAAGCAAATCCCGCTTGAGAG
>BQKN01065877.1:101731-123458 GCA_022839385.1 Asparagus kiusianus | reverse complement strand
TGTCTAAAAAAGATTTTCCGAACTCGTGCTTTTAAAGGGAGTATGATTTTTGGGCTGAGAATGTCCTTCGGCTTCGCCTCCTTCATCTTCTTCTTTCTTGCTTAGCTATGAACCTTATGCCCCTTTATAATCAATAAAGTACTATTTCTCATCAAAAACAGAAAAAGCTTATAACGTTTTGTTGGGTGGCAAGCCCATCAAACCAAAATAGAGTAGGCTAATCTACTTAGCTGCAAATTTACTTAAAAAATTAACTCTATTTGAAATAAGTCTAAACATATTTAAATATATGTTCATCTATTTATTTTTATCACAGGACTTTAATGTAGAATGCGTTTCGGATGCATTCCTAGAGAAATTGGATCGTCAGAAGCGCAAACGGGGATCCTTCAGAGAAAATTGAATTGCAATGAAGAACAAGTCTTATTTCCCAAGCCATGCATCATAATTGGATGAAGAATACATGAAAATAGTGTATTTTTCGAGATGGAGTCAACCAAATCAATTGTTAGATGATTTTCCACCGTTTGTTTTGTAAAATTCCCTTAATATTGAGAGATACCAAACTTTTTATCAAATTTTTTACTATTTTGGCCAATATTTTAGGAATATATTTTAATTAGAAAATAAATCTAGCTTGATTCTCAATTTGACTGGTTTATTTCTCAATCATAAGGAGTCTTTAAGGATAGTTTTGTTATTTTTATTTTTGGTAAAAATAGATTATATTAGAAGTCTAGTTTGTTATTGTATTTAAAATTAGGATTGTAATCCCTAGAGATATAACTTTTTATCAATAATATTTCTTTTATTATATTATTTTATAATTCAGAGATTATTCTTTGTGGAGTCAAAGAGTAACCATTGGTGAATTCTGAGGTTTATCATTGTTGCATTGCGTTAGACTTAATCTCTTCTTAGGTTTGTTTGATGGACCAAATTTGCATCTAAGCTAAAGGGATGTGATATACTCATGCAAGGTCCACCTTGGCTAGTAACCAATTGAGCTCAACTTGAACCCAATACATATGATTAATAGAGAGAATGTTTCAACTAAATACTTAGCAAATGAGTAGAGTTAAACAAGATGCAAATGTGATAAAGCTTGCCGTCGAGGAAACCTTACCTAACTAGTTTAGACAAGTTACATCTGAACCATATGAAATGTGATGTGCACTCCACCTTGAGTTCGAATCTATACAAAACAGAGTCTCAAAATAAATAAGGCATCCAAAAGTGCATCAAATTATGAACTCTGGTACACATTTGTTAGACCACACATGTTCATATACAGAGAAGATCACTGGGATAATCTATTTGGAGAAATGGGATCACTAGGCGCCCGAAAAGGGGTTCGACAGAGAAGATTGAATTGCAACGAAGAACGAGTCTTATCTCCCAAACCATGCATCAGAACTACATGAATAATACATGAAAATCTTGTATTTTTTTGTCAACGAGTCAACCAAACCATTTGTTAGTCAATTTGTTGCCATTTGTTTAGTGAAATTCCCTCTAGATTGCGAGATACCAAACCCTTTGTCAAATTTTTACTATTTTGGGTCATGTTTTAGGAGTCTGTTTTGATTAGTAAGTAAATTTAGTTTGATTCTAAATTTGACTAGTTTTTTTCTCAATCACAAGAGTCTTTTAAGGATAATTTTTTTATTTTTATTTCTGATAAAATTGAATCATGCTAGCAGTCTAGTTTATTTTTCTATTTATGTAGAGGATTGTAAGCCCTAAAAGCATAACTTTTCATCAATAATATTCATCTTATTGTGTTTTCTTCAAGATTCAAAAATTGTTCTTTGTGTATTAAAAACCAACCTTTATTCTGATGTTTATCACATCTATGCTACATTAGGCTTAATCTCTTCATGGGTTTGTTTGCTACACCAAATTCATAGCTAAGCTAAAGGAATGTGTTATACTTGTAGACGGTCCCCGCTTTGGCTAGTATCGAATTGAGCTCAACTTGAATCCAATGCATGTGATCAATAGAGATAATATTTCAACTATCTACTTAGCAGATGAATAGAGTCAAACAAGATGCAAATGTGATAAAGCTCGCCCCTCAAGGAAACCTTACCTACCTAGTTTAGACAAGTTATATTTGATCCATATGAAATGTCATGTGCTCTCCACCATGAGTCTTAATCTATACAGACCAAGTCTCGAAATAAGCAGAGCATCTAAAAGCCCGCCAACCATGGACTCCGGTACACATTTGTTAGATTGCACGTGTTCATGTACAGAGATGGCCACTAGGATAATCTATTTGGACATATATTAACTTAAAAGGTATATCCCTATTTAATCATGCGTCCCAACATATTTAATCATATATGAGCTGAATTTCATCTCATGTTTCCTGTTAGAGAAAATACTCATTTGAGCTTAATATATGTGAAATACTCCTAATAAAGTAGCAAATGGTAAACCCAGCTAAGACAGATGGCTGGAGTCTGGAGAGAGAAAGAGTGTGTATTGCCCATTATGCACAGTTTCCTTGTAAAGTGCTTTGGATTCTATTTTGAGGAGATGACAAAAGAGATTTGAGGGGAAATGCAGTGTGTGTTCTTTGATGCACTTGCGTTGGCCAGCTAGAAGTGTGCGGATTGCAGTTATGAATTGACTTTGTTCTCGGCCTTAGGAATGAAGTGGCTCTGCTTTTATAGTTGCTTTGGGTTTTTTAGTCATCAAAATAAAAATCGGCCTTTGTTTTTCCCTTTCCTTTTGTCTGAAAGATGTAACTGAGCATCCATAGGTATAATGAATCCAGTTATCTTATTTTAGGTTCATTATGGTAGTTCATAACCATCATTTGTCGAAAGTAGACATGCCCGCCTCATACACATGAGCTGCTGAGCATTAAACTAATGAATCATTCTCCAAATTAGTATATGATAAGGGGTAACTTATCTCAGGTGAAATTTTATTTAGATTAGCATGTGAACCTACTCACACATATACATGTTAGAACTTTGTTCGGGGAGAACGTTGTCCATGCAATATCTCATGTTTGATCAATAACAAACTCTCATTTGGTACTAATAACTTTGTGAGATGATATGTTTCATAAATAAATAGGTATGAAAAAGTTTTGGCTCAAGAAGATGCAAAAATCAACAAGAAACTGTTGATTTTAGTCATTAACTAACGATCACGAGGCAACCATCGATGGTTCATAGGTCATCATTGGACTACAGTCAACGATCTGTACTTTTCACAAATGAGAAATTAAACCACCAACAGATAACAGTCAACCATTGATGGTCGCTTCAACTATGGATGGATTACAATAAAAAATATATAAATTCCATAAACTAGAATTTGAACAAACGAAGGACTGCATGGAACCATCGATGGTCATCAACAGCACATCGATGGTCGTGTTTAACCATCAATAGTTTGGATGTATTTAGGTAGTTTGCAAGACTTAAAATTATTCTTGATCATATGGAAGAGTTAGAATCATGCTTGATCATATGGGAATATCTGTCTAGTTGTTACAAGTCCATAGGAACAAACGAAACTCAATTCAGAGGAGTACAGCTTAAGACAGTTAAATAATGTCGAGACAGTCAGCAGCAGGATTGAAACATACACAAATACCGAATCTTGCACATGCCATAACTTTTGACTCGGTTATCCAAATTACTATTATAATATGACTACAATCAACAATTTGCGTTTTCGCAAAAGATGAATAGTGACTATCGATGGATGAACAATACCATCGATAGTTGAGTGCTAGATTCACGATTTTCTATCTTTTTGGGACTCAATCTCAATTGTTCACCAATCCCTATCATCTCCAACTTGTACTACAATTTCTACATCTCTTACCTTTGTTATCAAAGTGTATATAAGGGACAGATAGGTCATATTTTGGAGATGTCTCATGCATTGAAAAATCAAGATGTCTATTCTAGGGTTTGAGAAAGTGTGAGTTTGAGAATTTGATTTCATGAGCCTCGTTCAACTTTTTTTCGTTGTGATCAACATCGGAAGATCGTTTCAACAAGGAGGAGTGCCCGTTGCATTCAACTTCAACATTGCTTCTTCATAGATCACCATTAACATCAATTTGAAGAACGTATTATTTTAAAAGGACTATAAGATCTTTTCAATTACACTTTAATTGTTTTTAGGGATAGTTTTGTATTTCAAACTTGGAAGTTTGATGGAGTACTCAAGCCGAGATAATAGGGATGGCGTGCTAAGTAAAGGTAATTGAGTGTCACTAAAACAGGATGATCTTTAGTATATAGTTTGGTTCTAAAGGACTTATAACTCCCAAGAGAATAGCTGGCTCTGCCACTGAAACTACGAGGGAGTAATCAAATGATACTAAAACAGGAAGCCTGACTATGGACTCTGGACATATGCAATTGAGGTCATAAACAAAGGGTAGCTTCATTTGACGGCCAGCCCTTCAATACAATTAAAACAAAATACTAAATAAAGATCCACATGACTGAGAGACCGAGAACAAGAGAACTAGATGTGACAGTGTTGACTGGGTCAACGAGACAGTTCTATAATTTACTATAAAAAGTTATTATAAAGTTACCCAGTCTGATCTCCCCCACGCCGGTCACAGGTGCAACATTCAAGCTAAGGTTCTGTCCAGCTGCTACCCATATTGAAAACTAGTGTCTAGGCCACTCATGTCAACGGATATGCATTGCTCATTGCTTATGTGGTGATGGGCTTGCGGTAGTAAGATGTGCTCCCTTGTGGTGCGTGTGAGAGTTTTTACTCTTAGCCATGATTCCTCTACACCAAAAACAAAACCTACACAGATCAAACTCACTCTATAAACACGCCGAATACATGATATGCCAAGAGAGAAGAGCTATTGGATCAGTGCAAAATATGAGAGGCCTATGAATTAGTGAATGATCTAACGACCCTCCTTTTTTTAGTGTATCATAGCAGTAGATTATGTCTATTGGATAGTGTTTTCTCTTTCTATAGCATTAAAACAATAATGAGCTATATATGTATTTAACCAAGCTCAATATACATAAATCATAATATTTTTTTCTACAGAGCAACAACTAGTGTTAATAATAAGATTTTGCACAAACCCCACTAGAGCACAGAAGCCATGTTAAAGCCTCCAACGATGTATATCTTATGCCTTGTTTTGCCCGAAGAACCTTGACAAAATACTTGACGTACGCTTTTGAATTCTGTCATACCAAAACTACACGGAGCCATGCGGCAATTCTTTTTTTCCACACTTAGAATTTTGAGATCATGATTCCAATAATTAATATCATGAGAGCAATTCAAAGATCTACCTTATTTTTCATGATCTGGATTTGGATCATGTGTATCTATATACGTGAATACAACAGGATGAATCTATGTATTTAGTCATTATATATGAAATTAAAGCACATCTATATAGCCATGTAGCTAGTTTTAACTCTTCCGCTCATGTATTCAAGAGTCTATTTTCCAACTGTATTTGTAAAATAGTGAGCATGTCATTACAAATCAGTACCATCGGATGCCGAATTTTAGGATTCTCTCCGCAAACAAACTCTTATTTATCAAACATTAGTAGAATCTCTTTCTCTTGTACTCTCTTGGTTATAGAGTTACATACATCCTCCTTATGGTAAATTTACAATTTTCCATGTGATAGTAAACCTTTAAAAGAGTTAAGAGGATAATAAATTAAAGGTACTCTTTATTTTGTTAGGACAGTGTCCTTGATTCTTTGTATAAATTTATGAAAATTAGATAGGATCAGAGGTCTAATGATTAGTAGATTGGGTCTCATAATGATAAGAAGTTTGTATCATATTCTAATTAGGAAGAAGTTAGGTTAGTAATAAAGTTTTGATTTCCTTATATAGAGTCTTCAATTAATGGAGGAAAAAATAAGAAGAGAAAATGAGGAGGGAGGCGCGATTCTTATAATCTAGGTCACAAAAGGGCATAAACACGATTCAAAAATAGTGTGCGAGAGGAGAGGATTTTGTAGAATTAGCCCTTGCAAAAGATTTCAATGTTGAGATAGTGTTTTACAATCTTTGTCCATCTAAAAAATTGTAATGAGACGATTTTGGAGAGAATATGAAAGATTGATTATGTACGTGAGACTAGGTGATTGAGAGACAAGAGTTGAGTGATTTTTCTTATAGTTTCTCCTGATACATAGTGGATTTTCTCGTATTGTGCCCCGCAGATATAAATCAAAGTTAGTCGACCAAACCTATAAATCTTGATGTTATTCTTTATTTATTATGAATGCATTCTACCTTGTGAATTTTGGGTTAATTTTCGGGTTCCGGAGATCGTAGTAGATGGGGGACTAAAATTTTTTAACAAGTTGTATCAAAGTGATAGTGATGGATCCGAGGACAAGTTTACAAGATAGAAGACAAAGTTGTATAAGATCAAAGATTGGCGGTTGTACAAGAATAAAGAGAAAGAAAAAGAAGAAGGAAAAAAACGAAGGGTTGCTGGATGGTCGCCGCAGGAGGAGGCAGCGGAACGAGAATTTTTCTCAGCTATGAACTATGAACGGGAGAAAGCAATCACTTGAGAGGTTGGATCACAATTCATGTGAGCAGAAGGCTTTTGATCACGTGAACTTAAGGGCACTTGCACTCGCAGGTGGGGGTTAATTTAGAAGTAAGATTTAATTAAAAAGAATTCCATGTACGGCTTCACATGAAAAGTAATAGGAGAGAAACAGGAGAACTGTGAAGGATCTGATGTCACGGTGGTTTTGGAGTTTGGTGTTTTGTCTGAGCAGCAGACAAAATTTATTTGGTAGGGCTGTGGTGAATTGGCAGCTGATTTTGGTAATCTAGGAGCTAATTCCTAGATTTTTCGGTGTTCTAATCGTGATGAAAGGGTATGAATTTTTATATTATACTCAGGTTATTCAAAAGATATGGGAATATTTTGACGATGGTAGCCAGATAGATCTGAAGGTAGATAAGGTGGACGAACATGTGACTGATGACACTTGTGTAGAGAATCAGACATGATTCTAGCAATAAAGTTATTAACATGTAATTATTTGATGTATTGTAACCTCGAGTAGATAGTGTCAGGAAGGGTGGAACTTGCAAGCGGACATAGGTGGATGTCATGCATAGAGGAGATTGTGATATTGGACTTGTGGGGAGATGCATAACAATGAGCGCTTATATCCAGTCCAAGCCAAGCAATCAAGGAGATATAGGCATTTGGCTCATATGATGAAGTAGGAGGAGAGCACCAATATGCTCCCAGATGAATGATGCATATGAAGCACGAGCACAGCAATCAGAGGGCTACTGTTGGGCACAAATCAGGGGAGAAGTATAGTTCATTTGCTTCTAGTATTAAGGTGAAGATCTATTGGTGCGCACAAGAGAAATGGAGGCACCATGACGAGGCAGTGACAGCAAGGGTCATGGGACATCCTAGTTGGGGTGCTGGTACTCCGATTAGGAGTGTGGGCATTTAAATTTGAAGTGCAAAAGGATAGAAGACACTAGAAAGTGAGGCAAAGTTTCAAGACAACATGATATATCTTCAATTTGGTTTAGGAATCAATTTTAAGGTAAAGATTGTTGGGATTGTGTCTTTAATTCTTTGTATAACTTCATAAAAAATAGATATGGTTAGAAGTCTATCATAATTAGAAGGTCATGTCTCATTAGATAAGAAGTTTGTATCATATTCTAATTAGGAAATTAGGCTAGGGATAGGGTTTTGGTCTCACTATAGTCTCCTATTATTGGAAGACCAAGAAGAGAAACAGAAAAGGAGCGAACCGATGTTCTTGTAATCTAGATAGGTAGAGAGTGTAAACCAGATTCAAGAATATTGTGCGAGAGGAAAGGCTTTTGCAGTCCTTGTCCATGAAAAAGACTGCAATATTGGGGGAATGTTTCACAGTCTTTATCCATTCAATAGATTGTAAGGAGAGGTTTTAGAAAAAAACATGAGAGGTTGATTATATACTTGAGGTTGAGAGTTCGAGAGACAAGACTTGAGTGGTTCTTCCTAATGTATAGTGAGTTTTCTCATATTGTGCCTATAGACCAAATTAGTCGACCAAACCACGTAAATATTGATGTTTGTTTTCTTAATTATAAGTATTTTCTATCTTGCAGATTGCGGGTATATTTCCAAGTTGCGGTGGGCGGGGGAATAAAATCCCTAACACATTTTAGGCATGATATGTCGTTGAAGAGATTCAAGTGATTATATAGACAGCCTATTACATGTTGAATAACTGATATTATTTTTCTGAAGACTATCTTTATTTTCTTCATAATGTTTGTTTTGCTCATAGGAAGGACTAATTGTTTTAATGAATATATTCAAGAATTCATGGTATTAAAAATATATATGTAAGAATTCATGAAGAGATAAATTTTGTTATTGAGAACTTTCAAAATTTGGATCGACTTAAATTTTCAGTCAATGGAGAGTCCAAACATAGTTTGAAAATTGATCGGCTTGCATTGACGAGCTCGTGTGTGGGTCGTATGCAGACTGGCTTAAGAGATGTTTCGAGGACATAGGATGACCTTTTGCATTGATAAATCGAGAGCAAGTGGAATTCAATTGATTTTGTTCACAAAATTGATTACATATTTTATTTTGGTCTCATATTTTTATAGATTGGATCCATTCCACCACTAAACATTTGTAAACACTACTTGTAATTCAAGGGTTGATTATCTAATGGATGTTTGTGACTCTTTTTCTTGAGCACAAAATAAAATGATTGCAAATTCATGGATATATATGATAAATGTTATATTTAAAATGAATGACAATGATTCACAAGATTCTCAAAACCGCCACATGCGTGCGGGTAGTTCTGAGTCTTACATATAACAGACAGAGGGTGATTTTGTCATTGCACTCCTTAATGTCGTAGAGCCACCTGCTCACATATGGGCAACTATGAGAGGATTCATGATCATGATTCACAATCATCGGTTAAACAATAAATGGTTGGATTTAAAAGTAATAATCTCCCTGATAATTTTAGTAAGGGAGAGGCTACAAATCCTATTTATATTCCTTAGAGTGAGGTTGTTCTATCCTATTTCTATTCCTTAAGAGTGATGTCGTTCTGGGAGTCATATTAAAACTTAGCTAGACAATTAACGTGTGACATGCAAGTAGATTTGCATTATGAATTGAACTTGTTTGTAAAATATGTGTATTACTGTTCGGGATAATAATATTAATGCTCCTTGTGTTATTGTTAATATTAAATATCACATAGCCTTTTAAAGTCACGGAGTTTGCAAGGGGCCGCTTTCTTCTTCGACTTTATGGCTGATTCTGTACTTAGGATGATTGAGCAATCTGCACACAAAAAGAGTCATAAGAGGGTGGAGATAAGTTCCCCCGTGGTACCTCCGACGATCAAGTCAGTTGATGAACTTGAGCTTGAGTGGAGTAACAGAATTATGTATTCTTGTTTTTGTGTAGTGCGTGCTCTTGGTTTTAGATTATAAACCTCTAGCTATAGCGAATAGCATTTGCATTTATATGGGATGCTAAGGGCAGATGGGTCACTTCGGCCATGTGAATGACAGTGACAAAGTGTGAGTTGGAAGGTGAGTCATCCTTTGCTCTACAGGTGTCGGGTGGCGACTAGAAGGCAAGTCATGAGGGAGGGTGTCTCCGCATTCTCCGGGAAGTGATTAACAGCTTAGCAGAAGGCACGTGGGCATACTGAATCACCCCTCACTCTACAAGTGTCAACTGGCGATTGGAGGAGAAGTCACTTCGTCGTGGGGGAGGGTGTCTCCATATTCTCCAGGAAGTGATTGAACTGACAAGTCATGGAGACATATCAGGCCAAAATCTAGATAAGGCTTGACCGAGGTAGACAGAGATGTCAACATATGCTCTAGGATAGGGGCTTGGAGAGGGGGTCAAATTCTCAATTTAATTAGTAGTCGGGGATGTCCCTCCAGTTGCTTCTGAGAATTGCCTAGTGAGTGATCGAGTGCCTTAAGTAGGGTCGCCATTGATTGATAGGGTCGACCGACACCATCTTTCGTGTCGACTCAGGAGTGTTTCATCTTATCTCAGCTAATAACTGTCTCTTGAGTCGATATATAAAGATGTCGACTCGTATGAGAGGTCAGGATCTCTCGTGTCAACCAATATCGCCTTTGGTGTTGGCATCAAAGAGTCGACTTGATGAGTCAGTAGAGGACGAGTCCTCTGTGATTGTACCTTGGGCTTATCCTTGATAAGATACCAAGATTCTGTAATTTAGCTATGATGGTCGAGTTGTACTGGAGGATTCGACCATCTGTTGTGCCTTGGGCTTACCTTGATAAAGAGCCAAGGGTTTGTAATTTGACTAAGGAATCAAATACCTAGAACTTTTGAGAGTTGACTAGGGCTCTCCTTCCCCTAAGGCTGAGAGACGACAAGGGGCGTCGGCCAAATGGTTGAGTTTATTTTGCTAAGACTCTCATTGTATCATTTTGTAAATATTTATATCTTGGGTGAGTGAACACCATAATAATTATGAATGGTTCAAAATATATTGTTCTTAATATAATTAATTTAATGGGGTTGTCATATAGCTTAAAGGTCTGTGGTAAAGATAGGATGACGAAGAAAACAATGCTATGAAGGTTGTGTTAAAACAAAAAGGATAAAACAAGACAGAGAATATGAATTTTTCTAAAATGCTTGTTGTCGAAAACTGGTTTGAGTCACTATGCATCCTAAAACACTAAACTTAATGCATGTTTCGACTTACTCCGGTGCAATGATCCTAAAGCCAAATTGCTTCCTGGAGTAACAACTCAAGTGTACTGGTGTGCATCAACTAGATCCTCCATAATCACCTTGATCAATTTTAGTTACTACATGACCTCCTCGGTCTGACTTCAAACTATGACCTCCTCAGTCTGATACAGAGTTAGACTCAAATATCCACTGTAGTTTTTTAAATAATAGGTGAGGGAGCTGCATCTGATGTTGAGTAGAAGGTTCTATAGGTGTCTAACCAAGCCCTAAATTTTCTAGCCCATTAATGTGAGCAACCTAAAGGTCAGATAAGTTACAACCACTCAGCCCACTATACCATTAACTAGTCTGTGTAATGAGTCCATTAAACAAATTAGTTTAGAATTTCAAAGGTCATATCAGACCACATAATGTAGTTAGATTAGAAGTCCAACAGTCACCCTCTAGCTATTTTATCTAAGCCAACACTTCTAACACTTCTAACACTTCTAACAAGTTCAAGTTCGAGTTGAAAGTCATCTTTAGGTTGGACTCAACCACCATGTGTTCTGCGAAGCAGCTTGCGTGATAGCCTCAAACCAACTTGACCCGACCACACTCTATCCTACCTGAGTCTAGGTCCGAGTCTATGTCCAGGTTCGCATCTGGGTCCGGGTTTGAGTTTAAACTTATGGAAAACTGTTAGTTAAAATGAGTTAAGGCTAGCCAAAGACGAGCCTCGATCCTTTGACTTTTGATTTGTTCAAAAATACTTTTACCACTAGACTACAATGTATTTCTATTATTAAAGTACATACTATAATATATATGTATTTTGAAACTTGCCCTAGGTTTTTAGAAAACTTTTGCAAAAAACTCCAACAATCCCCCACAAGTTTCAAGCTATCATTATTTTAATCAATGCGCATAAAGAAGATGTTGTTTTGACTTGAATCCTATTTTAGATCAACTAAAAGATAATTGAGTGCATGGTGAAGTTGGTCTTGAGCTAGCACTCAAATACAATGTAGTGATGACACATAGATAAACCAAATAGTGTTGGATAACACCTTGAAAGACATATCTTAGCCTAAATATTAACACGTTTCATTGTGCTCTTCCTTAGTTTTAAGTAGGATTTTAAAACCTTACATTAAGACTTCATGGAAACGGCCAAACTTCCATTCTAATATGGGTGAGTCCTTATAGTATATTCCTACTTACAACCCACATCCAAAAAATGTATTGGACTCATTAATATTTTTGAAACCAACCTCCATATAGTAGGATAAACAAAAGTTTCATTGTTATTTTGAGCCAATATCTAATTACTAGTAGTTAAGCTTTGAACTAATAACTCGATTACATGGGAAATGAAAATGAAACTTAGATAGCTTTAAGACCCATTTTAGCAGACATTTTTTCCATTAATTCTTGCTTCACACCTTTTTTCATAGGATCGTAATATTCTCTAGAGAATGAATGTCAATGACTAAGATAACTATGTTATTGATTAACTCATTGAGGTGACCATGCTTCAGACGAATTGTCAGCTTCTTTTTGTTGAACAATGAGTTTGTTGCCAAGCACTCATTGCTCTTTGAAGTTATTTCAATGGAAGCTTTTTTATAAGGTTTTTGAGCCACTCAACCTCATTTTCTACTATAGACAGAGCATAAAAATCAAACTTCAAGGGTAACTGAGCAACATTTGTCTACCTTCTTAGTTTTTTATGGGACTGCTGCACCTCCCATAGTAAGCATAAATTCTCTTGTAGATCTGTACTCATATGGTTCTGAGCACTAACTAGCATATAAGAAGCATTCTATAGTTGCAGGATATCTAGAGAAGAATAAGTTCGGATCCATAGTTCCTTTTAAGTATCTCATTATTCTTTCAATAGCATCCCAATAATACTTTCCAGGATTGCTTCTGAACTTGTTGAACATCCTAACAGTGAATGCTATATCTGATCTTGTGCAGGTCATAGTGTACATAAGACTCCAGATGTTTCGCTGGTCTTCTTGTGTTGGCTCAAAAATTCTTGCTATAGTCATATGGTATCGAGATTTTTAGAAGATCGAAATACCCATATTTCTTCAACATATCTTCAATGTAATAAGGTTGAATTAGGCCAATCCCATTCTTTGACTGATTGATCTTGATCCCAAGAATTACATCACCATCTCCAAGATCTTTCATATAGAACTAAGTTGGTAGAAACTTGTTTGTAGATTCGACTGTCTGCAGATTAGTACAATAATAAGCATATTATCTATATGCAGATAGATAACAATTACTTTCTCTCTAACGTTTTTGATGTAGAGGCATTTGTCAGACTCAATGACTTGAAACCTATTTCCATGAATGACTTTTTCGAACTTCTCATGCTAGAGTTTAGGAGCTTACTTCAGTCCATAAAGAGACTTGATTAATTTGCATACTTTATTTTCATGTCATCAACAATATAGCCTTCCGGTTGATCCTTATAGATCCTTAGTAAAATCTCCATTTAAGAATGCCTTCTTCACGCCCATTTGATGTACAACAAGCTTCTAAATGGCAGCCTAAGAGATAAATACTCTAATGGTCATGATGTGACAAACTGATGCAAAAATATCAAAAAAGTCAATTCCTTCCTTTTGAGAGAAGACTTTAGCCACCAATCTTGCTTTGTACTTATCAATAGTACTATTAGTACAAATCTTCCATTTAAAGATCCATGTACTCTTGATCGGCCTTGCTCCTTTTGGAAGATCAGCTAACACCCAAGTATGATTTTGAAGGAGACAATTCATATCATCTTCTATAGCTTCCTTCCATAATAATGCATCTTTGTACCTTATAGCATTGCAAAAGTTTAAAGGATCATCTTCTACATAAAGATGTTATTATTAAAATCCTTTACCTTTCTTAGCCGCTTGACAGGAGACTCTAGAAGTTCCTCTGGAATGGCAGCATCAACATCTTGTGTAGACTCCTCCAGAAAAGTAGTTTCTATTGGTGTAGTCATAGTAAAATCAATGTTCTCTAGTATATCTTTAACAAACCTAAAAAGATGTTTTATTTTCTTTGTGTTTAGTGGAAATTTTGTAAGAAGACAATGAAAGAATTGAATGTTTTATTCTCTCAATCTTGATTACAATTTGGAATTTCTGATTACAAAAGAGAAGAAAATTGATTTGAATTCTCCCCTTTGTTTAATACTGGGTTCTTCACGGTAGCGATGAAATACCTCCCTTGAATGCTCGCGTCGAGATTTCTCTCTGTTGACGATCTGAACGTCTTGATTCACTAGAACGGTATATTCTCCTCACGATTTGACGTTGTGGAAAACTTGCAAAGCAAGTTTGAAACTCTTAATGAGTTAGGATACTCTGTGCGAGTTATAACTCTATGGAAGAGTTGATTAATTTAATCGAAAATCGGTTTGTAAGCCAAGTATGAAGAAAGCTTCTGTTGTCGATCTCCAAAACTCTAGCAACTCCCCCTAAAAGCCAGCCAAAGATCTCTTCTTCGCTACCAAGTCCAAGGACCCGAACTCAGTTGAGTTTATTCTTATTTATAGGGGATTAAGATTGTAATAGCCCCCCTTAATTCTCTCCATAATGGGGTTTAATAGGGTGTAACCGCCCCCTTAATCTGCTCCTAAGTGGGGCGAAAATCCCTCCAAATATAGGGGGACGGTTCTTGAAACCGTTCAGCTCGTGTTTGAACGAGTCAAATGCCAAAAATGGTATTCTGGGCCCGAACTCTACGTTTTAGACTTGGAACGCAGAGTTGTGCCTATTTTAGGCTGAAAACACAGTGTTCGCACAGCGTTGTAAATCTGAAACGTAGAGTTAGGGCGCAGAGATAAACTCTGCATTTTGAGTCCACAAACTCTGCATTTTTAATTGGAGCGTTAGGGATGACCTCTATGTTTTGACTCTGAATCGTGGGCATGACCTCTGCATTTTGATGTTGTAACACTGGATGACTTCTGCGTTTTAATGGTGTAACGCAGGGATGATCTCTGCGTTTTGATGTGAAAAGACCATCAATTTGTGGTCTCTTTTGCTGGAGCGTTGCAAAGATCGTCATCTTATAATCTTCATCTTGGCTCCTTAAAATATGAGAGTCGTCAGATTGTAACTCTCGATGTTAATTATGCAGGTTATTGAACTAGAGCTTTCATTGGTTGTTGTGAATGTCGTCAGATTGTAATCTTCATTGATCTACGTGAAAGTCTTTAAATTATAGCCTTCTGAAAGTCGTCAAATTGTAACTTTCATCATCGGTGTTTGATAGGGGATCAGCTATCTGTAGTGATTTTTAGACAACCTACAGAACCCCCTCTAAAGTTTTCAAAAGCTCGTGGTTGACTGGGATGAATTTTCAGAATACTTTGGATATTAACTCTGATCTTAAAGCTGTTGATTGCTTGTCATAAAGGAGTCGTTCTTTGCACTCACTTCAAAGGCATCTTGATTGAAGAGATTTGTCACGCAGGACCCGTGAAGGTATACGTTATAATCCTACTTCTAGAATGTGGGGGTGGACCCTTGTGTTTTGAACTTGAGACGCGGGTCTCACCCTTGCATTTTAAATTTGGAACCCGGGTGTGACCTTGGCGTCGCGGGTCTGACCTTGGCGTTTTGACTTGAGACACGGAGGTGGCTTTCATGTATTTTTGACTAAGTCTTTAAGACTTGTATTTAGCTCATTTGTTTCAAGTCTCGGCTCACATCAATTATGCTGATAGGCCTACAAACATGCATAGGATTTTTGGTAAACCCTCAGTCATCAACGGATTTGATAAGCCTTTACCGACACCGTTTGAGTCGGGCTAGCATGTGGATTGTCTAAGTCCGTTCCACATGTAATGTTATGCTAAGAGAATAAACCCTCTTAGACTTGATGCTATGATTTTGAATACATAGACTTTGTCATTTTTACGGGAAAAGACTAACCAACAACACGTGTTAAGCATAGACTTATCTCTAATTAGGGATCGAGATGATGTCCCCCATGCATGTGGGGTATAAATTTTGGTGTCTTTTTTGTGGCAAAAGACTAACCGGTAACACGTGTTAGACGTAGGCTTATCCCTACTTAGGATTTGAGATAAAGTTCCACGTGCGTGTAAGGTACGGATTTTAGCGTTATTAATAACGACCTGCCATAATGTTGAATACATGGGCATTATCACTATTTCTTCCTGTGTTATTTTACTTAAAATACTGAAAGAAAGTTAAAAGTGCCAGAGATGTAGTATTTACATGGCATAAATTTTCACTTAGTGTGAAATTTAGAAATTTTCTTCATCATCACTAGGATAATTCCAGAAAATCTTTAATCCGCTGAGGATTTTATAATGAAAACTTGCTATTTTTGTCTAAAAAGGATTAACAAGTTCATTGGGGGGTTTGACTGTTAAAGGTGTGATGTTAACCTAACAGTATTTTATGGGCCTATCGCTCTATCGAAGAGAGTCGATAAGTTGGTTTGGTCATCAGAGGTGTGATGTTAACTTGACTGATTTGTGGACCTATCGCACTATTAAGAAGAGTCGATAAGTGGATTGTGTCTTCAGAGGTGTGATGTTAACTTGACGGGTTTGTAGACCTATCGCTCTATTGAGGAGAGTCGATAAGTCGATTGTGTCGTCAGAGGTGTGATGTTAACTTGATGGGTTTGTAGACCTATCGCTCTATTGAGGAGAGTTGATAAGTTGATTGTGTCGTCAGAGGTGTGATGTTAACTTGACGAGTTTGTAGACCTATCGTTCGATTGAGCAGAGTTGATACGTTGATTGTATCATCAGAGGTGTGATGTTAACTTGATGGGTTTGAAGACCTATCGCTTTATTAAGGAGAGTCAATAAGTGGACTGTGTCGTCAGAGGTGTGATGTTAACTTGACGGGGTTGTAGACCTATCGCTCTATTGAGGAGAGTCGATAAGTGGATTGTGTCTTCAGAGGTGTGATGTTAACTTAACGGGTTTATAGACCTATCGCTCTATTAAGGAGAGTCGATAAGTTGATTGTGTCATCAGAGGTGTGATGTTAACTTGATGGGTTAGTGGACCTATCGCTCTATTGAAGAGAGTCGATAAGTTGATTTTGTTAGAGGTGTGATATTAACGTGACAAGAAGAATATTATGATCGAGGTAATTTTGAGGATCTATCACTCTATTTGGGAGAGTCGATAAGTGAATTTTGTCAGAGGTGTGGGATTAATATGATAAGAATTTGTTGCGATCGGAGCAACCTTGAGGACCTATCGCTCTATTGACGAGAGTTGATAAGTTAATTATCAGATGTTTGGTGTTAACATGACAGAATTTGTTACAATCGGAGTAACTTTGTAGACTTATCATCCTATTGAAGAGGATTGATAATTTAATTTGTCAGAGGTGTGATATTAACCTGATAGGAATTTATTATGATTGGAGCAACTTTGATGACTTATCATCCTATTGAAGAGGATTAAAAAGTTGATTGGTTATCAGAGGTGTGATGTTAACGTGACAAAAAAATTGTTGCGATTGGAACAACTTTGGGGGCTTATCATCCTACTAAAGATGATTGATAAGTTGATTGGTTATTAGAGGTGTGATGTTAACGTGACAAACAAAAATTATTGCAATTGGAGTAACTTTGTGGACTTATCATCCTATTGAAGAGGATTGATAAGTGGGTTGTCAGAGGTGTGATATTAACATGACAAGAGAATGTGTACTTGTGACTTGCACAAGATTTTGAGAATTAGCGTCTCGCTGAGGAAACTTGCTATGTGATTTTATCACCAGAAGCGATGAATTTTGATACTTGTGATTTGAAAAATATTTTAAAGACTTAGTGTCTTGCTAGAAAAGATTACGATTTGAGCAATTTTGAGGACCTATCATCCTATTAACAAAGATTGATAAGTTGATTGTCAGAGGTATGTTGTTAACGTGACAAATTAGGATTGATGCAAACTGAATTCATACTCCGTAGGGGTGATGATCATTAGAATTATAATGTTAACTCGACGATGTGAAAGATTCGTTACTCTTAATCCAGTGGATTCTAAGTAACCAACCCCCAGTCTTGATTAAGACTTAGCAGGGAAAGAAAAAGAGGGGTAGACATGACATATCACCTTGTGGGCTACTATCCATCAAGTCGGAATAGAGGCACGTCACATGGCAGGCTGTTATCTAAAGAGTTCGGCTATCAGAGGTAACTATTAACGTGATAGTTTTGTAGACCCGCCATCCTATTGAAGATGATTGGCAAATTGATGGAGTATCAGAGGTAGATGTTAACGTGATAGTTTTGTGAACTTGTCATCATATTGTAGAGGATTAGCAAGGTTATGGACTATCAGAGGAAATTGTTAACGTGATAGTTTTGTGGATCTACCATCCTATTGAAGAGGATTAGCAGGTTGATGGACTATCAGAGGTAGATGCTAACGTGATAGTTTTGTGAATTTGTCATCCTATTGCAGAGGATTGGCAAGGTTATGAACTATCAGAGATAACTGTTAACGTGATAGTTTTGTTGATCTACCATCCTATTGAAGAGGATTGGCATGAGAATTAGAGGGAATGGACTATCAGAGGTAATCATTAATGTGATAGTTTTGGTGGACCCGACATCCTATTGAAGAGGATTGGTGGATTGAATTTGGAGAAAATAGACTATAGGTGATCATTAACATGATAGTTTTGGTGGATCTGCCATCCTATTGAAGAGGATTGGTGGGGGAATTTAGGGGAAATAGACAATCAGAGGTGTATTGTTAACTTGATAGTTTTGACGGATTTCGTGGTTAACAGAGGTATTCTATTGAATATGACAATTCAGAAAATTTATTACTCATAATCCAATGAACTATAAATAAACCAACCCCCAGTCTTGAACAAGTATAGGGGGAAAAATGGTAGACATGACACATCGCCTAGTAGGACAGTATCTAATGAGTTTGACTATCAGAGGTAACTGTTAACGTGATAGTTGTTGGACCCACCATCCTACTAAAGAGGATTGGCTTCAGTGGTCGTAGCATCTTCCCCTTCTGACTGAGAAGATTGGGCTTGGTCTGATTGCTCAGGTTGATCCTGCCTACTTTGTTCTTTAGCTTTGATCCTGGCAATAATCTTTTAAGCCTGTTCACCTTGAGAGATTAGTTGTCTCTAGAAACAGTATTCTTCCACCCTCATTTGTGCTAGAAGGTCGGTCTACAAGTTGTGTCGACAGGTCTCCACTAAGGTGGACTGTATCATACTTGATGAACATCGAAGAGCCATGCTTCGAAACCTCTTGACGAAGGCTTTGATGGGCTCCTTCTTCTTCTGCTTAATGGCAAGAAGGATATGGATGGAGACTTCTGTATCCTTTTCAAAGAATCTTGATAGGGAGAGTCTTTCTAGATCTGTCCACTTTTGGATACATCTCACAGGCAGTTTTCTGAACCATTCAAAGGAAACTCCCTTGAGAGTGCCAATGAACAATCGAGTCAGTATGATGTCGTTTGATATCACATTCCTAATTTGTGACTTGAAATAATAGATATGTTGGTTCGATGATCACGTGCCGTTAAAAGTTTGTAGCGTCGGAACCTCAAACTTTGGAGGATAAGAGGCTGCATCCCATTCAGCAGGATAAGGCCACACTACTCCCTCATCTTGAAACTTGCTTCTGTGACCTACAGCATTGAGGCGGGCTTCCAATTCTTCCATTTTGGTAGACTGGGGATTCTTCTTGTTCTCAGTCTCTTCTTCGGGGGATGATTCTATGTGATGAGTTTCTTGCTCGGTATTCACTCTTTGTTTCCCCTTTGATATGGATGATCCTCCTTTTCGGGAGGATTTTCCGACCGAAGTTGTGACTCAACTTTCTGGAAATTGACTCTATTTGTAATGATCTGAGCCATCATACCCCGAATTTGATTGATGATTTCTTGTTGTGCTTGGAGCATGGCGTCCTGCTCAGCAACCCTCTTTGTAAGATCTTCAGAATTTTCTGCCATGTAGGCGAAGCTCTCATGTTCAACGAAAAAACTTGATGATTGAGACTCCGTAATGGTTGAATGTTCATCATCGAAATTGGTACCTCTGGCTAACCTCTGATAGCTGACAGGAGGAATAGCTCCCGTCCGAATCCAAGTGTGTCGGTAGACTCCTTCAACCTCTTTAGTGATTTCTCTGACGGTCGGTGAACGACTTGTCTCAGAGTCATTGGAACTAAGACCTGAGGTTTTTCCTCTACTGATCACATTGATAGTGACTCCAGGATACTCAGTCTCTAGAGACTTCTTCCTGTGTGAACGTCGACGTTGGTTAGGCAAAACAACGTTCGTTAATTGGTCGAACACCAATGGTTTGACCGCATATGAGCAGCATTGGCATCCCGAGAGGACCGTAGGAATCAGTCGTTCACATTGAAATGAACGAATGACTTGTTGCATCGGCCTTTCTCTTGATATGAATATTTTTAAATCTATTGCAAAGACTCGAGAAGAGTTACTCGCTAATTGCGAGGTTTGAATTAGAACCCCCAGTCCATGATTAGATAGGACTGGCTCTTGATGAACATGAATCTGGTTGAGATGCCTTAAATCCATGAACTTCTTATATCCACCTCTTAATCTAGCCACTCTACGTAGAGTATTCGGGGGTCTCGCTGATGAAACGCGGTCTTGAAATCTGCATTTTGGTTCTGGAACGTACTCCTGAGAGTTGCGTTCAGTTTTTAGAACGCACCCCTAAAGATAGCATTTTGATTGTACAACGCACCACTAAGGGCTGCGTTTGGCATAAACTGAGCCTACTCCTTTGAAGAAGGGGCTGTTCGAACAATCTTGGCGAAAGGAGAGGGCTTCCTTCGGCATAGGAGTATGATAATCATATTTTATTACAATTTTATACCCTCATTATCTATTTTATATGAATAAATATATCACTAATAATTATTTTTATCTTTAAATGCAGGTTAATAAAGAATAAGTCTCAAACTCTCATCTCTCAACAAAAACCCCTTGAATAAATGAAGAAATGAAGCAAAGAAGCCCATTGGAAAATCAATTACCAAATTATCCAAAAGTCCAAAGCTAAAAAGAAGAAGAAATGACAAAGCCCAAAAGCCCAAGTCCAAGAACAAGAGAAAAGCTCGGACAGCAACAGAAGAGGACTGGGTATCGATGTCAGCATCGATACCCATATCGATACCAGCATTGGTACCCCTATCGATGCTGGTATCGATACTGACGTACAGTTTGTTATGAATTAAGGGCTGAAATTTGTTGTTTTTGGATAAGATTTCAATCCAATAGTTCTCATTCACTGATGTTTACTATAAATAGGGGTAGAGAATGAAGGGTTAGAGGTGTGAAAAATTTTGTAACTCTATTTGGAGAGGAAGTTATCTCTTAATTGAGAAGGTCATCCAAATTTATAACTTTTGTTATAATTAATAAAAAAATTCTTCACTTCAAATCTTCTTCTCTTTGTTGGATGGTGATGATGGAGATGAAGAAAAGTTTGAAGGTTTGCTTTTCTTTTATTTTTTTCTTTTATTTCTTTTTAGTTATTTCTTTATTATTGATTATTAGTTAGATTTATATTCATGCTTGTAGTGTAGATTTATTTTCTTATCTTTTTATTTTTTATTTTTTGCACTTTAATTTGTAGAGTAGATTTATTTTCTTGCGTTTAATTTTTGCAATTCATTTTGTAGTTTTGATTTTAATTCTTTGTAGTTAGATTTATTTCTTGTTCATTGTTTAGATTTTTCTTTTCTTTTTCTTTTTACAATTAGTTATTTTTCTTCTTGCTTTTATTTCTTAAGATGTGAAATTAATTCTTGTAGGAATCTTAGAATTGTATGAAACTAGTCTAATTTCTTTTATATTGTATGAATTATTCTCTTTCACTTAAAATATTCATGTTTAGGATAATCAACTAGAAAACTAATTGGTAGAAGAAGAATTTGATAATCTATACTTATCTTAAAT
>BQKN01065877.1:61272-76859 GCA_022839385.1 Asparagus kiusianus | reverse complement strand
TAAAATAGATAATGAGGGTATAAAATTGTAATAAAATGTGATTATCAGCTATATGGATGACCTGGTCGTGAAGAGTCACGACAAAGATGATCACCTTCAAGACTTGAGAGTCATGTTCGACCTCATGCGCTCCCATCAATTAAAGATGAACCCTACAAAGTCATTCTTAGGCATGACAAGTGTCAAGTTCCTCGGATTCGTTGTAACGACAAAGGGGATTCACATTGATCCCGACAAAGTGCGAGCTATCCAAGAACTCCAACCACCTAGAAATCTTAGGGAATTGAGAGGACTACAAGGACGTTTGGCTTACATCTGAAGATTCATCACAAATCTTTTGGGCAAGTGTCAATCCTTCTCCAAGCTTATGAAGAAAGGCGTCTCCTTCGTATGGGATGAGCATTGCCAACAAGCTTTCGAGGTGATCAAAAATTATCTCTCGAATCCACCAATCCTAGTGGCCTTGATCTCAGGCAAACCCTTCCTGATCTATGTGCGGGCAATAGAGCATTCTCTCGGTGCCCTCTTAATATAGAACGATGATGTCGGCCAGTAGCAAGGCATCTACTACCTAAGTAGGACCCTGCAAGGAGCCGAACGGTGATACCCCATTGTCAAAAAGGAATGTATGACCCTAGTGTTCACAATTCAGAAAATGTGATACTACTTGGTCGGTTAAACCATTCATGTCATCTCCCTAGTGAACCCCATCTGAGTCTTCATGACACAGCCTGGGTCCTTGAACTGGTGCCTGGCGCATTGGGCACTCTTGCTGTCTCAATACGACATCCACTTTATATCGCAGAAGTATGTCAAAGGATAGGCAATCTGTGATCTCATGGCCAGTCACCTACTCGAGTCAAAGGCTGACTTGTTTGAAGACATGTTGGACAAAACCCATAATGCAACCTCGCAAGAGGAAGCCTGACGACTGTACTTTAATGGCACATCTCGCGTGGGCACAAGTGGGTCTATCATCGCAGGTATAGGGGTGGTCTTGGTTTTTCAGTAAAACCATGTATTACCCCGAGCTTTCTCACTAACTGAGCCATGTACCAATAACGTGGCTAAGTACAATGCCCTGCTCATTAGACTCGACTTCGCTAAGGAATTAGTGGTGAAGCACCTTGAAACCTACGGTGACTCTCAGCTCATTGTCAAGCAAGTGTCGTGAGAATATGAAGTCAAAAATAGCGACTTAATCCCATGTCACCAAGCGGCTATTAAATTAGCTGAATCATTTGATAGCTTTCGCATTGAGCACGTGCTCTATTCCAAGAACACGCATGCAGATGCATTAGCATCATTAGCAGATAATCTAGCCTAACCGCTAGGGACAAGCCAATAAGTCACTATCACAAGCCGACAACTCTACCAATCTGAGTATGCTCTGGAGGCGAACACAACTTACAGGGCGGCCGATCAACTCAAACCGAGAGATTCGCGCTTCTCGATCATTGAGTACATCTTTTATGGTATACCACCTGAAGACATCAAGGAGTAGGATTCTGTTCACAGACGCGCAACGAGATTCTACTACGATGCAACCACAAAGTCATTGTATCGTAGATCGTACGACGGCATGCTGCTTCGATGTCTCTCAACGATAGAAGCACAGGAAGCCCTACGGGAAGCCCATGATGGCACTTAAGGTGCTCACCAACCTGGACCTAAGCTTTGGGACCGCTTGTGAAGAATCGGCTACTATTAGCCCAAAATGGTCAACAACGCTGTCGCTTACGCCAAGAGTTGCCATGTGTGTCAAATCCACACCAATTACATGCACAAACCACCCAAGATTTGCATCCAACAGAAACTTTGTGGCCGTTTGAGACATGGAGGATGGATATCGTCAGACCGATATCTCCTCCATCGGCTAAAGGTTATCAATTCATCCTTATGATAACTGACTACTTCTCTAAGTGGGCCGAAGCTATCCTATTAAGAGAAGTCAAAACCAACAATGTGATCAAGTTCATCAAGTATCACGTCATCTACCGGTATGTAAAACCCTAAAAATTTGAATATAGTGTGATAAATAATTATAAATATGTTATATGGTGAAAAATAATATATTTTAATGTTTGAGTATGATAGGAATTGATTTAAAATTAATTCAATGTATATTTGTGAATATATGAGTGTATATACACAAAACATGCACAAAGGCAAGAGTGAGAATCTGAGAATTTTGACTAGTTGAGAGTTTCTATGTTTTGCACACTGCTTCATTCAGAATCTTGAAAAGTTTATAAGATCAAAGTTGTAGGTCACTTCAAGAGCTTTCCAACGAATCATAGATCACCTTATTCCGAGATCGTATGAGAAAGTTATAACCTTTTTTACCGAACCCCAGTCTGGGCACGGCCCAGAACTCTGAGCAGTCGACCGCCGTGGTCTCTGCGGTCGACCTCTGAGCAGTCGACCGCCGTGGTTGCTGCGGTCGACCGCTGGGCGTACAGACGCCAGTTTCAGTTCTGTTTCGGGTTGGTTTTGTTTATTCCAAACCCGGTTGTTACCCTACTTATATATACTCGTTTTGAAGCTCTCAGAACCCTCTTTCAAACCCTAATAGCCTCAGCCCCCCTTCTCTCTCTCCTCTCAAACCCTAACTTCGTTTTTGACGTTTTGGGGTGTTTCGAAGGATTTTCGGTGGAGTTTCGCTGTTCAGATTGAAGGAGGACCTTTCTCACTCGTTTTTGGGTGTTCATCAACCCCCTCAGGCGAGTGACATCTCCCCAGCCCTTCACCCACGTTTTTATGGGTTTTCTAATGATTTTATTGAGATTAATTGAGCCTAAAATGCTAGTTTACATATAAGTATAGTTCTTGTAGCATATGATGCGAAAAATCAAATATTTCAGTTTGGAAACAACCTCACCAATAAATTTTCTGTAATAGATCCGGATCTAAAATTATATTTTTTTGAACTCTGAGTTTTGATGCAAGTTTACTGTTTTATAACTTTTAAATCATGTGTATATAAGTTCACAAATCTTCATTGATGATTTTGTTTACATGCTAGATGTTATTATATGATGATTCATATGTATTAGAATGTGTAATATATTGTTTGGAAGCATGGGTGTATTGTTTGGATCGATTTCGAAGCAGAACAGAAACCTGGAAAAGCTTCTGTTCGTTTCGCGGTCGACCGCGTGTAACGCCGCGGTCGACCGCTGGGTGTTCTGTCGAGCAGAATGTCTATGCCCTATGCGCGGTCGACCGGAGCAGTCTCTGCGGTCGACCGCCGCACTGTTTGTGTATGTATTTGTTTTGGTTGTGTATTTTAATACGTCCGAGGGGTCGCCTCGATTATCTGACACAAGATTGCAATGATAGTGACTTGTCTATACATGTGAGTTGGCACTTTTGACACAAGTTTAGACCCGCACATCGAGACACGTGCGAGTTTAGGATATGTATATCTTTCCACAAATACATTTGACAATTTCACCTCTTTACTTATAGTCCATGTGTTGGGCATACATTACTATTGATCCATGTGTTGGATACTTATCATTTCGGTCCATGTGTTGGACACGTATTTTATTCAGTCCATGTGTTGGACATGCATTCACATTTCAGTCCTCGTGTTGGACTATAATCCATTGAAGTCCTCGTGTTAGACTATAATCCATTTCAGTCCTCGTGTTGGACTATAATCCATTGAAGTCCTCGTGTTGGACTATAATCCATTTCAGTCCTCGTGTTGGACTATAATCCATTGAAGTCCTCGTGTTGGACTATAATCCATTTCAGTCACCGTGTTGGACATTCATATATTTGACCATGTCTTGGACATTTGTTAAGCTATGAGTATGACACTTATCTAAATCCGGATATGACATGATTACATGAGATTTGGACATGATAGCTACCTAGGCAGGATACGACACTTATGTGATATTAACCTTTGACACTTATATGGTTTCGGCGTGACTTTAGATTAAGTATTAAGATGTGATGTTTCTTTTAGTTTATTATTCATGTATTAGACTTCGGGTTTGGTAATTAGGGATTTGCGATTTGAGATAAAAGGTATATACATGAGGGTTTCCTTGTTTGGATTATTTCGCTCGACGTACCTATGCTCGTGTTGTAATTTCCTAAATACTTAAACCCATTATTTGCTAGGAGTAATGATTTTAACTATTATGTAATAACTGTATTTTCATATACAACGAGCCCTATCCCTTGGGGTTGGTTGTGATGTTGCTCGCTAGCGCTTTGACGCTCGTTGTCCCTCCCCCTTTCAGGTCATGAGCCAGGAGCACGGAGAGTCGCAGGTTGATAGCAGACCACTTTAGTGTTCAGCTTTACATTCTAGCTATGTATTATTTTCTTTGGGCTCCACTGTAGTTGATGTTAGATATTTGAGGACTGTTTTATAGATGTTGTAAAGGCTGTATGCCTTACTTCCTTCACTCAGACTTGTTGTATTTGAGACTTGTTAAGAACTCCAGTTTATTCATTTCAGACATTGCCTTTGTATTTTTCTGTATGTTGGATGATAAAATATTATTTCGATCTCTATCATTTCATCAGTTATCTCTTACATTTATCTTTTACTTGCTTTTGTACCTACACCTGTGACTGACTCTACTAGAGTGATAGAATTGTGATGGTGAAACATGTTATTGCACGGTGTGGTGCATGGTAGGTTTGACATTCTTGGTTTCACCTAGGACTGCAGCCTTGTGTGAACCCAGGGGCGTCACACGGTACAACATCCCGAGGCGCATTATTCATGATAACAGATCATAATTCGTGAGTCATGCCTTCACTCGGTTCTGTGACAAATTCAGAATATAAAACCTGACATCCATAGCTTATAATCCTTTAGCAAACTGATTAGCTGAGGCTTTCAATAAGAGATCATCAAGATCTTGACCAAACTGACCTCCAATAGCAAGCGCGACTGGGATGAGAAGCTAGGTGAAAGCTTATGGACGTATCAGACCATGGTTCATATACCGACCAGCGCCACACCTTACTCATTGGTATACGGTTGTGAGGCTATGTTACCACTCGAAATTCAGATTACGTCCCTACACGTCGCACTTGCAACAGGGATGATGACTGAAGAAAGTCATCAACGGCATCTCGTAGAATTGGAGGCGTTAGATGAAAAGCGGCTTGAGGCTCAATAACACATTGAGTTCTATCAAGCCTGAATCTCCAAGGCTTTCGACAAGAAAGTCAAACAAAGATCCTTCAAGGAGGGAGAGTTGGTCCTGACCCATGATCCTTAACTTCAAGAAGAAAGATAAATTCCAACCCAAATGGGAAGGTCCATTTATAATAGAAACAGTCTAATCAAATAGAACTTATCACCTCGTCAAACCAAATGGTGACAATATTCTGATACCTATCAACGATAAATTCTTGAAGAAGTACTATCCTTAGTCTTCCTCCAATTGGTGTACGAGGCTAAACTGCTCTTTCTTTTACTCCGATAAGTACATGAGTATAAACTGCTCCTTCTTATACTCCGAAAAGTACACGAGTATAAACTGCTCCTTCCTTTACTTCGACAAGTACATGAGTATAAACTGCTACTTCATATACTCCGACAAGTACACGAGTATAAATTGCTCCTTCCTTTACTCCGATGAGTATACGAGTATAAATTGCTCCTTCTTTCTTCCCTTTGGTGTACGAGGCTAAACTGTTCCTACTTCTAACTTTTATACGAGGCTAAACTATTCCCTACCTTTAACGGGAAGTTCCTAGAGAATGTTACACATAATATTCCTAAGGATAACCCGGCAACCTCCAACTGGTATACAAGGCTAAACTATTTCCTACCTTTGATGAGAAGTTCTTGAAGAATGTTACACATAATATTCCTAAGGATAACCCGGCAACCTCTAACTAGTATACGAGGCTAAACTGTTCCCACCTTTGACGGGAAGTTCCTGGAGAATACTACACATGATATTCCTAAGGATAACCCAACAACATCGAACTAGTATACGAGGCTAAACTATTCCCTACCTTTGATGGGAAGTTCTTGGAGAATACTACACATGATATTCCTAAGGATAACCCGGTAACCTCCAACTGGTATACTAGGCTAAACTATTCCCTACCTTTGACGGGAAGTTCCTGGAGAATACTACACATGATATTCTTGAGGGTAACTCAGGATAAGCTGATTATTCTGGATGAAAATCAACCATCTGAGTAATCCACTCTTAATCATGATTAGGAATCTCCTGCTGTGGTTGTTTAATCATATCCAGAATGATTAAAATCCTCCCACTGGTGCACGAAGCTAAACTACTCCTTACATCTCCCACTCGATCAAACCTTCCTACGGTTAGGACCAGAGCCAAAATCCCCTCTTGATTCCTTCCAAGAATGAGAGATCCACTTTTAAGATGGATGACTAAAACTTTGAATAATTAGGATCGTTCTAATCTCCCACTTGGTCAAACTTCCTACAGTTAGGACCAAAACCAAGTTCTCTCACCAATCATTTCCAATAAGATGGCGGATGCCCACAACTATCAAGTTAACTTCCACCTATGTTAGTCATTTTCCCATTAGTCTCATTCAACTGGATGATAGATCTTGTAAAACTATCAAGCTAACCATTACCTCTGATAGTCTTCTCCAAATTGTCCCCATCGATTCTCTTCAATAGGATGATAGGACCACTCCTATTGACATGTTAACAATTAACTCTGACGAATCAACTTATCAATCTTCTCTAATAGGATGGTAAGCGCACAAAGTTACTCAAATCGCAACAAACTCCTACTGTTATGTTAACAACCAGCTCTCACAAAATTAACTTACCAATCCTCTTCAATAGGATGGTAGGTCCTCAAAGTCTCTCCGATTATGACAATCCTATCATGTTAACGATTACCTCTGATAGTCAACACCATCATTCTCACAAATGGCGTTATCCGATTAGTCATCACACTCATACATCCCTGAACGGTCTAATCCATTCCGAGCGTTCTAATATTCTTAGAACTATCGATGGGTAGTAGCCTACCATGCGATGGCGTCTACATCAATCAATCATCACACTCATACGTTCCTACATGATTTGATTATCCTAACATCGTCATTCCCGCAAATAATGTTGTTCGTTAATAACGGCCTACCAAGCGATGTGCCTTATCGATTCCTAGATAACGACCTACCAAGTGATGAGTTGTTATTCGGACCCTCTCTCGGTCGCTCACGTAAGTGATCGATCATTTCAGGCTAAGTTGTTACACTATGACATTGTCCAACCTAATTTTGACTTAACGGTCATAATTGACTCAACCTGACACCTCGAACGGTTAATGGTAGGAAAGAAATTTTAGCATAAGTCTAAAAGAAACTTTCAGATAACTCATCATACTGAGAGGAATAGTATGGCTAGCCCGATTCAAACGGTAATTAGTAAAGATAAATCAAACCCGTTGAAAGCTGAGGATTGGCTAAAAATCCTAAAAGAGATAAGAGAAAAGGAGTATATGCGCATGACATTGGGCAACAAAAGCATAAACTTCATTCATGAGGTGATTTTGAGACAATATATTCAAACAAAGTTATAACAATACATTCAAACAAAGTCATAACAAAACAAAAAGAGTCTCAAATATCAGTCCACTCTGCCGAACCTAGTCCAACACACTGAAAGAGGCGAGTTCAGCTTTCATAGCGGCTGTCTCCTTCGCCCAGTCCGCTCGGACCTGGTCCTCTGCCTCCTTCCGAATCTTGGCCTCAAAGGACACAGCAGCGGCAGAGTTTTCTTGACGCAGCTCCTAGAGAGCCTGCATCTCCCTTTCAATAGTGCCGTGAACATCCATGCTTTCAGACTGCAAGCCTCTCAGGGTTGACTCTTCCTCAATGAGCTGGGCCTTCATTCGGGCAATGGTGGAGGTTGAGGCATTAATCTCAGCCTACAATAGGCGTTGTCGGTTAAGCAAATGCATGACGAGAGCCTCTTTGTTCAATAGGTCCCTCTCTTGAATCTCTCGCTCCTACACCCCTCTGATCCGAGCCTGAGCTATGATCCGCTCCACATTGGATTTTGAGTCCGCGCGCAACAAACCTTCCAAGCGCGTCAGACGTAGCTTGAAGCCAAGAAGGCTTACCAGGCAACGTGAAGCTTATGGGCCTCACCCAAACACTTGAGATCAGCTACGTAGTTCATGAGGAAAGGCCTAAAATCTGCATAATTCCCCCAACCAAGGCTAACACTGGAGATCGGTTGTTTCATACCATTCTCCAATTGCCTGAGGAGGTCCTGCACAGATCTAGAGCCTGGGGAGGCAGATTCTTGGCTAGCAGGAATCATGGCGATAGGCTGGATTAGGGAGATAGCCCCTTCATCATCAAGAGGAGACTGCAAAGAGGACTGTAGGGCAGAGGCGGGAGTGGATTCTTCCTCCTCGTCATAAGAGAGGATGACGGGTTCACGTCGAACAATCTCGGATCCTGCGACCAGAATCCCTTTTCGAGCTGCAAAATAAAACGTAAAGAAGTCAGAAATTTTAGCTCAAAAAGGGCAGAAAGTTTCCATGAAGACAGGCGGCCTACGAAGCTCCACCATGCGAGCTCCACCATGCGAGCGAACGAACAAAGCTCGCCTGACAAAAGTAGATGCTCGCCTGACAACTGAGCTCGCTTGACAAAAGCCAAAAGTTCACCTAACGAGCAGACCTCGCCAGTCAAACAAGGCTTGCCTGTTAGAGGCAAGAGCTCACCCACCAAGCAGAGCTCGCCCGACAAATGACATTCTCCTAAGAGGAGTTCACCTGAGCAACAGAACCTTGTCGGAGTCAACAAAGTTTGTCACAAAAAATGAACAAAAGTTGTTCATCTTCCCAATCTCATGGGTTCATGAACTTAGTTTAGTCCCACAATTTTTTTAAAAGGCACGGAAAGGGTACCTGTGGCGGCTGTGGCGGCCTCAGCGGTGGCGGAGGAAGAGGAAGCCTCATTCTTCCCCATCGAAGCACATGCTTTCACTCTTGGGGCCATCTCGAACTTGGGGAGCCTGAGTTTTCTTGGAGAAAGCTTGAGCAAGAGAGTTCATGAGCACAGTGATCTCCCTACAAAGGAGATGAGTGCTATATATGCAAGATCTCAGCGGTCAAGATTCACCAGCTCTACCGAGGGAAGTGGTTCGGATTGTCCGTAGATGGTTAGATTTGGAAATTCGAATTGAACGGCTATGAGCAAGGTGGTTTTCAACGTTCAGAATTCTGCATGAACAGCTAAGATTTGGTGCTTCAGGCATGATCTCCCATCAAAGTGGCGGTCAAGATCGAGAGCGCCACTGAACCAATAGCTCAAATCAAGCGCGTGAAGATGTGGCGTCCCCATCAGATCATATTAAATGTGATCCGGAATGCCTTAGCTGGCGAGCACAGAAGCCCACATACAGACACGTGGCTCACCCTCACAAGCTCGAGCCTCACCTACAGTGAGCCGATTCACCTACAAGCAAAAAAGCTCGCCTGCATATTTGGAGCTCACCTGCTAACGACTTGAGCTCACTTGAAGACTTGAGCCCGCTTGCACTTCATCGAGCTCGCCTGAAGAGCTCAACTCGACTAAGGGGCTCAAATTGGTTCAAACCAGGAAATAGTGAGCTTTTTTATTCAAAGTGTTCCAGACCACATTCAACCTGATTTAGGTCTGAAAACTTTGAAGGATGTCTTCTAGGCAGTGAAAATTGCCTAATTGTCTGGCCGCACCTACCAAATAGCTTGGGTTCGTCTGCATTCAGCAAGCCCAACAAAGCTCGCCTACAAGCACGAGCGAGCTCGCCAACACACTCTGCTCACCAGTATAAGCCAAACATCGTCTATTTATTGAGCTCGCCGTAGCTCAATCGCCTCCCTAATGAGCTCGCCCGTAGAGCTCAACTTCTCCTATTTATTGAGCTCGCCCGTAGAGCTCAACCTTGCCTCCTTGATGAGCTTGCCCATAGAGCTTAGCTTCTCCTGTTTGTTAAGCTCACCCGTAGAGCTCAACTTTGCCTCCTAATTGAGCTCGCCCGTAGAGCTCAACCTCGCTTGTTTGTTAAGCCCACCTGTAGAGCTCAACCTCATCTTCTCATCGAGCTCACCCGTAGAGCTCAATCTCTCCTGTTTGTTGAGCTTATCCACTCCCAATTGTTGAGTTTTCCTTCAGAATTTAACTTCTCCTTGTACTATTGAGCTCGCCCGTAGAGCTCGATCCCGTCCGTTTATTGAGCTCGCCCGCAGAGCTCAAGCATCGCTATTAGCTTGACCCACCCACATGAATCAAGCTCTTCAAATCATTAAGCTTGCCAGTACGAGTTCAGCCTCGCCTGATTGCTTTGCTCGCCCACACGATCCAAGCATGCATGCATGGAGTTTGCCCTCATGAACTCTTCTTGCTAACGAACGCTAGCTCACATGTTGGAGGGGCCCGCCAATCGACCATGCCTGTTCGCCAAGCTCGCTTGCAAACTCGCCTGAGCATTCAGATAGCTCACAAGCTCGCCGTAGCCTTGCCAGCCTCGCCTGAGCAATGCAAGCGAGTTGCTTGCTTGAGGGAGTGGGCCTACACCTACTTCTCACGTCATGGGTCATGATGAGGCATGGCTCTTGTCACCCCTATAGTAGTCATATCTCACAGCTAGGGAAGGGCATGGTGCCCCTCACCCATTGGTGGTCATATCCCACAAATCAATGGATGAATCATTCCATCCATTGCCTATTTAAAGCCATCTTCATCCAATGTGAAGGAGGCTGGAGACTTTGATACTCAAGGCTCTTTAAACAGAGACCTTCATTGGACTCACTTGCTTGGTAGAACATTCCTAGCTCTTTGCTTGGATTGTTGAAACAGACTCAATCTGAACTCTCAGATTTGAGGCTCGTCAGCTCTTTGCAACTCCTACATCGTAGCTCTCTCCAAGCTCGCAGCTTTTTAAGCTCGGGGTATAGTTGAACTCAATCGCTCCGGAGCCTCTACTGTGTACTAAAGATCCAATCACAACTTCGATCAAATTGTCCAAGGGAAGCAAACTCAGTGCGAGCACCGAGGGAGGCATCCTACCGCTGCCAATGAACTCAGGTTAAACAAGGAGGGTCATTCCCTCCTCTTCTGTTGTAAAACATTGATCATTAGTTTGTAATAAGTCATTCTTATAAATACAAACAGGCCCCTCGAGTGGGAAGTCAATCTTTTATGCACCAACAGACCTTATTATATCAGGTATTTTAACATAAGCAAGACATCCCCACACTTTAAGATTA
Organism: Asparagus kiusianus; assembly: GCA_022839385.1. Taxonomy (NCBI): domain Eukaryota; kingdom Viridiplantae; phylum Streptophyta; class Magnoliopsida; order Asparagales; family Asparagaceae; genus Asparagus; species Asparagus kiusianus. Next base: position 65,610 of record BQKN01065877.1, on the reverse strand, counting down.
CCAAAAGAAACAGGATAAACATATCGGTGTTGATGTTGTGTTATATTAGATTTAGGATATGATACCCTTAAGATCTAATTTGCCATTAATAATGCCTCGCCCCAGTAGTAATTTGGAAGACAAGATGTGAAAAGCATTGAGTTTATCATCTCTGTTAGAGTTCAATTTTTCCTTTCTGCAATCCCATTATATTATGATGAATAGGTAGCCATTGTCTTAGCAACTATCCCTTGTTCTCTAAAATAAACTTCTGCTTCTTTAGATTGATACTCTCATCCTCTATTATTTCCAAGCTTTTTAATGAGTGACCAAGTTATTTTCTACTCGAGTCTTAAACTTGATAAACTTGCTAAAGTCTTCATCTTTTAATTTTAGTAAGTTAACATGATAATATCAAAAGTGGTCATCAATAAAAATAATAAAATATTTCATGCCTCCTCTAGTAGTAAAACTTTTAAAGTCACAAGTGTCGGAGTATTAGATCTAGTAATTGCGTACTCCTTGTGACACTATGAAAAGGCCTTCTTGTGATATTAGCTTGCACGTAAACTTTACACCGACTTGGTTTATCGCTCTCACAATTGGGCAAAAGTCCTAACCTATTCATGTTAAATATGTTTCTATAATTAACATGACAAAGTATATTGATGCAAAAGAGAAGAATACGCAAAAATAGAAATGTTATTAATAGCTGAGGCAGAGTATACAATACTTATATCATATATCCCATCCACACGATAAGCACTACTAAAATAAACTTTCTGATAGGATAGGAAAAATTGTCCTCTTTGGAGATCCAGCCGCATTCAATCATCATCAAGGAGACTTCTAGACACCAGGTTCTTCACAATTAATGGAACATGCTTCACATTTTTAAGAGTAAGAGTCTTTCTAGAAGTAAGAGCTATCATCACTATCATAGTTCCAAGGACTCTAGCAACAGATCGAGTAGTCATTGATATATTCTCAATAGCAGCAATATAAGAAGTAAAAGATCTCTATCGATGTAAACATGGCGTGTAGCGCTAGTATCTAACCATCATTTAGAAGCGTTAGGTGTATTTATCACCTGAAAAAGCATTGTCATAAAGTTCTAAACTTTTTCAATATGGTTAACTTTAGCAACATGGTTGACATTGTTTGTAGTCTTTGGTGCTTTACAGGCTTTTGCAAAATGCCCCTTCTTCCTGCAATTGAAGCATTGATCATTCTTCTTGAACTCCTCCTTTTGCATATTGAGATTTTTTGAAATAGTGAGCTTCTTCTTAAAAATTTTCTTTTTGTTGCTGTTGAAGCCATGGGCAGGTTTAGTAGACACTATGTTAGCTGATGCGTTTTGCTTAGTTATCAATTTATTTTAAGCATGAGTCCTAATTTCATCCTCAATCCGGATGAAACTCTTCAAGTCTGCTAACAAAACTTGTGTCTTCTTCCTATGTATATCTGTTAAAAAAGACATCCATGAAGGAAGGAGTTTGTTGACGAAAGCACTAACAATGAAAGTGTTGTAGACCTCAATTTTCTCTTCTTTTAACTTCATGACAAGTTTTTCTAGCTCCTTGACCTGAGATAAAACCTCTTTGTCATCTTTGAATTTGAGGTTGAGTAACTTGTCGATGAGATGTATTTTGGAAAGCTTCTCCTCATCTTTATACTATTGCTCTAGTGCATTCCAGATGTCCTTCGTAGAGGCTTGGTCAGTGTAAACATCTCCAAGGTGATCAGCAAGACAATTGAGTATATAACTCCTATAAGAGTTGTCATTATAGTCCCAGTTTACTTTTTCGGTTATGTCATCCTTCTTAAACATCGGTTTCTCTTCTGAGACAACATAATCTTTAGGATTGCATCCTAAAAATCACATTGTGTCATCATGCATTAAAGTCAGTTCCTTCAAAGCTCTTGAGCTTCAAGTAGTCAATTCCCATAGTTTTTATAGGATTCATTATAAGACTAAGAAACTTGATTTAAGAATGTTAAAACAAAAGGAAAAGGACAAGATAGGAATATAAACTTCTCTTAAATGCTTGTTGTCAAAAATTGATTTGAGTCGCTGTGCATCCTAAAAAGTTGGCCTACTCTAGTGTAAAGATCACAAAGCCAAATTGATTCTAGGAACATCAATTTGAGTGTACTGGTGTGCACCAAGATCCTCCACAATCACCTTGCTCAAGTTTAGGCACTAGACGACCTCCTTAGTCTGACTTCAGACTATGTCCTCCTCGGTCTGACAAAGTCTGATCACCTTTTGATCAAGTTTAGGCACTAGATGACCTCCTTGGACTAACTTCAGACTATGACCGAGATGCAGAGTTAGACTCAAATAAGCACTACAGTTTTCTAGCTGATAGGTGAGAGGAATGTCTACCCTTTCTGATGTTGAGTAGTTTTCTAGAGGATATGTGAGAGAGTTGTCTAACCCATTTGATGTTGAGCAGAAAGCTTTATATAGGTGTCTGACCAAGCGCAAGAGTTGCCAACCCATTAATGAGAGCAACCTAAAGGTCAGATCAGTTACAGCCACTCAGGCCCACTAATTAATTGGTCAGTTTAATGAGTCCATTAACAAATCAATTTGGAAGTTCAAAAGTCATATAAGACCACTTAATGTAGTCAGGTTAGGAGCCCAACAGTCACTCTCTATCTGTTTTTCTAAGCTAACTCTTCTAAGAAGTCCAAGTCCAGGTCAAAAGGCATCTTTAGGTCGGATCCAACCACTCTGTATGCTACGAAGCAGCTTGCATGACTGCCTCTGCTCGACTCGCCCTGACCTGACCCCATCAGAGTCCAGGTTGGGGTCTGCTGTAAGACCCCGTTGATTTTGTCAACTTTCAAGTGTGAATATGAGTGAACAAAGATAATTAATATATATTATAAATATCTTTGTGGCATGGTCATGCATGGGAAATGATATTTGAGCTTATGAGCATGTGTATATGCCTCAGGTATGAGGATGAGTTGTAAGTTTGCATTTCGTGTGCAAAAGAATCAATGTATGCAGATTTTTGTCCATGAGTCGACTCATAACATGTCATGAGTCGACTGATCAGGTTGAGTCGACTTGCGCCTGTCATAAGTCGACTCATGAAATCGAGTCCTGTTCCCATTTTCTTTCTGCTGAGTCGACTCATAATTTATGAGTCGACCCATGAGTCATGAGTCGACTCATGACATATCATGAGTCGACTCATCGACGATTTTCTGGGTGGTTTCGGGTCGGGTTTGCTGGGTTTCGGGTCCGGTTTTTATGGGCTCATATATACTTCTCCCACCCGAAAACACTCATTCTTCATCTGAACTCCCAAGAACCCTAACCCCTCTTCCTCTCCTTCAAACCCTAACTCGTTCTTGGTGATCTTGGGGGCGTTTCAAGGGGGATTTCGGCTTTTATCTTGGATTTCAGCGAAGGGGATTGCTATTCTTCACATTTGAGGCGAGTAGCATCTCACCCAAACCCTTCCCCATGTTTTTAACTGTTTGTAAATGTTTTTAATGGATTTTATTGAGCCTAAGACTTATTTTAAGTACAAAACAATATTCTTGTTAGGGTGAATGCTAGAAATCATGTGTTTAAGATTTTAAATCCTCACCAACAAGTTTTTAATGAAAACCCAGATCTGGAATTTTGTGTAAAGAATAAAAACAAGAGTTTTTATATTAATTTAATGTTTTCCTTCATGATTAGGGATTTAAATGTTAGTGTTAACATGCAAGTAATTGTTTCATGTTATATATATGTTTCCTCTCTGTGTAATAGTCTAAACTTGAAGGCTAGATGCATGTATACTGGTAAAATTGAGATATGGAACGAGTTGAACAAGTTCAGTTCAAACAAATGCAGATTTCAGCCCTTGAGTCGACTCACGACTCATCATGAGTCGACTCATCATGTTGAGTCGACCCATGACTAATCATGAGTCGACTCACGAACTCGTTTCCTGTTGTCATTTATCTTCTGCTGAGTCGACTCGTCAGTATACGAGTCGACCCATGATGTATGAGTCGACTCATAAGAGTGCATGAGTCGACTCATCTGAGTTTTTCCTGTTTTCTTTTGTTTCCTGTTTAAACACTTGCTGTGTACAAACATATAGACTGAACACACATGTTATATATGTAAGATGACTTGACATGATACAAAGTTTGGACATGCACGGCAAGGCACGTGTAATAGTTGAATGGACACTCCATTAATAGTAGTAACTTCATGGTTCATGTAAAGTCCTCGTGTTGGACTATAAGCGATTAAAGTCCTCGTGTTGGACTATAAGCGATTAAAGTCCCCGTGTTGGACTATAAGCGACTAAAGTCCTCGTGTTGGACTATAAGCGACTAAAG
>BQKN01065877.1:0-61262 GCA_022839385.1 Asparagus kiusianus | reverse complement strand
GTAAGAACTCCAGTTTATTTCATTTCAGACTTTGACTATGTACTACAACTTATTTCGTTGATGAGATGTATTGTGTTCTATCATTTCATCTAGTATGGTTGATTCACTTTTCACTTGCTTTGTACCTACACCTGATGTTGACTCCACTAGAGAGATAGTGATTGTGATGGTGAAACGTGTTATTGCACGGTGTGGTGCATGGCAGGTTTGACATCCATGGTTTCACCCCGGACTGCAGCCGTGTGTGAACCCAGGGGCGTCACATCTGCCTTCATGTCGAGGTCCGAGTCCTCGACCGAGTCCTCGTACAGGTCCAATTTTAAACTTATGGAGAATTGTTAGTTAAAATGAGTTGAGGACAAGCCTGAAAGCTATGGCCTTCAATTTGTTCAAAATGATTTTTACCACCAAGCTACAGTGCATTTTTATTATTAGAATACATACTATAATACTATAATACATACGTAGTTTGAAACTTAGTCCAGGTTTTTGGAAAACTTTTACAAAAAAAAAAAACTCTTAACGGGTTAGGAATAAGACACTTACTCGAGAAGTCTGTCTATCCCGTGGCATCTTTATCGATAGCCGATAGTTTGCGATCACGACGTCCGGTGGCAGGAGTCGGATCTCGATGAGAACTTGTTTGATTGATGCCTTAATTAATTTATTTATATGTATAGCCCACTTGAAACCTAGAGACATTGAACGTAGGATTAAAGTCGGAGTTCTCATAATCTCATGTTGGTCAGGACAGGACTCCACTTGGAGAGTCTCTTTCGCATTAAACGGCAAATAAATGGATTGTTTATTATGATTGTAACGTCACAAAATGATCTTCATTGTTTGATTCGGATTTTGTACCCAAGCGGATCACTGTACCCGAATCCAGAGAAGAATGCTTTCCCTCTTCGCGATGGATCCCGTTAAAGTTACTCCCGCATCCCGCTCTCCACCAAAACCGAAAGCAAAGAAGACGATGCTTTCCCTCCTCCTCCTCTCTCAACGCCATCCATTTCCTCCCTAAAAACCCCCCGCTCCCAATTCTCAAACCCTAACCCTAACCCTAGCTCCACCTCTCCTCCAATGGCGACCGCCGCCGATCCCGCCGCCGATCCCGCCGCCGCCTCCTCCTCCTCTCGCGCCCCCCCGGTCCTCACGAACTCGAGAGTCCGGCCGGGGCCCGACCCTCTTCTTATCATCTGCAGGTGCTTCAGCTTTCTCACCTCCGCCGCTGCTCTCCTCTGCGTCTGCGTCAATGTTCTCTCCGCTGTCAGATCCTTCACGAACGGCTCCGATGTAAGCACGATCGTGTCCCTGGACGAACCCTAGCTCGTTTTCGCTTCTCAATCTGATGACTTGGTGCTTGTTTTTTTTTTTTTTTTAAAGATCTTTGACGGGGTACTCCGCTGCTATGCTGTCGTGATTGCGCTGTTCGTGGCCGTTGCCGAGACTGAGTGGAGCTTCATTTTGAAGTTTTGGAGGGTAATTCTTTAATCCTTTTTTTTTCTAATCTTTTTTTGGTTTTGATTATTTCTTAAGTGTGTGTTTGTTTATATGCGTGCTAGATTTTGGAGTACTGGGCTGGTAGAGGAATGCTGCAGATATTGTGAGTGCGATATGATTGTTGTAAATTTTGAGCCTTGGAGAGATGTTTTTTGTGCAGTGTGAAGTTTTTTGACTCTAGCATTGCAGTGTTGCTGTGATGACTAAAGCGTTTCCGGATGTCAGTGGAAGGCGTAAAGACTTGGTGTTGGTTCAGGATATTGCGAGTTATCTTCTTCTTGCATGCGGATTGACTTATGTTATCTCGGTAATAATAATGCACTCAAATCCCTAGTTCTCTTCTTTATTCACTGGATCAAACTATGTGGTGGTGACAATTTAGAATCTCATAATCTCTATTCATATTTCTTCACATTTATTAGTTAATTTTTTTAATACATATCATATGGTGATCAGATAAGGGGTTGGTTTTTTTTATTATTACTTTTCTACTTATTTCATCGGTAGTGTGAGAGCTGAACCCGATTAAGCTTTAAGAACTCTTCAAATTCTCTCTGAACAAGGTATTATGGCATCCAACTCTATGGTCCATACTAAACCTAATCCTAATTTTCCACCTAATCTAATCCAGTCCCATCGAATAACCTGACGTAACATCACCAAAACATTAAATTACAATGCTTAGCCTATGCAACACATGTTATAACCTTCTATAGATGTTGAAGCATGCTATAGCATGTTGTTGCATCACTGGCGTATGCTGTATCGTCCTATAGGATCAGCATACATGCTATATCATCCTGTGACCTTGTATTTTTTTTCCTTGCCTCATATAAACTCTTGAAGCCTTGATGTATCTCTAGAAGCATGGTCCTCTCCTCCATTCATATCGTCATGTCGTCATTTGTCATCCACTCTGTTGCTGCCCATATTAGTTAATGTGATCGTGCTCTTACATCAAAATCTATCTCCTCTAGTTCAAACAGGAAAAAAAATGCCCCGAAAATTTCTAGGCTTATCTACTTATAGTCGACATTTCATTCATTTTTGGATAGTAGAAATCAAGTGCAATGTTGTCAAAATCAAATGCAATATTTCATGTGCCATAGGAGAAAGTTGTAACTTAAATATACGGGATTATGGGTCATATAAGAACTTTTATCACTCATTTTGCAGAATTTAGACGCCCATGAGGTTGGCTAACAACTCCTAGGCGACTACTCCAGTGGTTGCTTGCTAGCTGCTTTACTATTTTACCTAGTTTTAAAAGTATAAAAATTACTTGAATGCTGTAGACATTTCTTTATGGCTTCTACGAATGCGTACAGGGTATACTATGCATTGGCTTCCTGAAGCGTGCAAGGCAGCGCAAGGAAACAACAAGAGAGCAAGCAGCTAAAGATTTAGAGGTAGGCTGTACTTCACTTCATAAACCACTTAATCGTCGAAAAAGGTTTTATTAAAAGATAATTACATACTTGTGCAGACTTCTTCTATGCTATTGTTGGTGACGTGTTTTTGTGTGGATCACTTGGTTCTATTGCCCTCTTATGTATATTTACATCCAGATGAATAATGCTATAATCAAATTGTGTATTCAGAAGTACTGACAAAGACTGCTTTAGGAAAAATAGTAACCTAAACGCATAAGATGCTGAACTAGTAAATATGTGGATGAAACCTATATATACCTTCCAAGCGCCACCGCTTATCTCTTGTGAAATAGGAGGCACAAACAAGTCGAACTGGAAAGAAGCAACTAATGCCAGTTCTCTCCGAATGCACGCATAATGTACATAAGGGGAGGGAGTCAGCTGTCTTGCACGTTGCTCACCCACTTAGGATATCATAATTTATGAACACTTAGGAACATATTTAGATTCCAAAAACTTTCCTATATGAGGTCATTTTGGTTGAGTATATTTATCTGAAATGGGCCAACAGGTTTTTATAGTCACTTTGCAATGTGGATAAAATTGCAAGGAGGTCCAACAAATGTATTCGTCTGGAAAACCATGAATGGTCCAAGCCATGAACGATAACGATGCTTGGGGCATTCTGATTCCGTCCAACCTTTTTCCTAAAGATACTTTTTGCTCTATGAAAACTCCATTTAGAGAACATGATGTCTCTGCTTGTTGATGTTGAGAGTTATCTTACTACTTTTTTCCTTTCAGCTTAGGAACATTGTTCCATCCGGCCCCATCCTGAACTATGTGATCCATTCGTTGCCAGTATTATGATTACGAATTTTAGTTTCCTAATGATAAACTCTTATCAGTCAGCTATCATCCAAATACAGCTCAACTTATGCTAGTTACTCATAAGTCGTAAGCATTGTATCTTTAAGTACCATAGCCATGTAGTTGCTGCACAAAAGCCACAAACTTTGTGCGTAGTAGAACCTATTCATATTCTTCGTCAGTTTCCTTTTCTTAACCTACTGAATTAGGCTTTTAGCTGAATTCTAGCTGGGATTTCTTAGTTTCTGGCAGTTCAGAAAGAGCTATCTTATTCTCTGCTTCCCATATCTTTTCCTGTATGCACATTTATTTTCTCATTTGCATGTATTTCAAGAGACATTTCGATAATAATACTGATGGAAATGATTTGTCTAGCAGTCAGTATCCTCTGATCTATGTTCATCCTAATTTTGAGATTTAATTACTGACATTTCTTCTGTATTTGAACTCATACCTGCTCTTCTGAGTTACCTGAAATTTTGATTTATTGTAAAATTTGTGGCCTATCTCTGTTAAAACTGACCTCAGATGCATATTATATTTAGATTCCATTCACTATCTATCACAAAGATACCATGCCATTTAAAGTTAATCTTTCACAGTTACCGTAATATGTCCTTACGACCATAACTGGCTATTCCCACTTTCCACCCTCTTTTCTTTAACGGGCGAAAATTCCTCTGAACAAACAGAAAACCTATAATATTCCACCCTTGTGGTTAGCGCTGAATGTTTGTCTCTGTGGTAACTTCTAACAGAAACAAAGGGGAAAGTTATTATTCTATTACTCAGTATATTTTTCTTGTTGCCCAGCATTTAGCTTGTGGTAGGTAACTATTCTTCACATAAACCTATCCCTCTTTTCCTCTATTTTCTGCTTGATAGTTACCTTTCTCCCTTGAAGCATTGTTTTTTGCAAAACCATCAGAAATGTTATGAGGAAAATCTTTAACGAGTGCGGGCTATAAGGCACATGGAAATAAGAATTTTTTTGCATTGTGTCCCATTTCTAACGCTTTTAAGGACCATTGCAGGAACTGGAAAGGCGCAGGGAAGAACTTGAAGCACTATTGATTGCGGAAAGAGTTTGAGATGGTAGGCAGCTTTACACGGACCATTATGCAATGTTCGAGAAAGATTTGATGATGTTTACCTGTTGTTTGTAGCTTTAGTCAATTTGTTTCATCTAATGAGCTTCCAGAGCTTAAGTTCTAAAATTGATTCCACTGCAAAGTCTGTATATATATTATTGCATGACAAAATTTAGCCATTCTATTAAGGTTTTGAGTTTTCTTTGAGCAACTTTCTGGAAGTAGAAGAATTTCAACTGCTTTGGTCCCATTTGATGGAATAACTTTTGAGGTGTTATGTGCTCAGTATACATCTTGACGATTTGCAATTGAGTGAGTTGTATTGATACTCCATGATCATAAACTGAGGCGATGAGAACTGCAGCAATAACAACTATAGGTAATTATAGATTGTTTGGCAACTAATGTGTGTTTCTTGTTGTGTTTTTCTAGAAAAACATCACACCATGGTGTTTTTAATTTTCAAAAGTGTTTTCAAAACATCATTATGATTTTTTTGTCAAACTAGTATAACCATTTACATAACACATATAATAACAATCCACCAATAAGCATTAGTTCCACTCGATAGCTGACCTTTACTCTAGCCAACTGGCAGTAGCCACCCATCGATCGCCATCCTAAAGCTTTGTCCACTAGCTTGAAACAATGATGAATAGTTGTTCATCATGTTCCAATGATATTAATAACTTACATAAATGTTCAAATATATTCTAGTGATGTGACAATATAATATACGTTAATTTCAAAACACATTCTACTAACGTTGCCCTGTATAATTGAGCCAAACAATCTCAAAATCCTGCCATTCAACAAAGATGCTCTGTGATAACATTAACTGGAATGGTTTTGTTGTTCTCGTGCAGTCATCGCATCTTCTTTGAGCCTCACATCTTCATTTTCATACTCGATGAACAATGGATCTCTAGAATCATGCATTCCAATCATACTATGAATAACACTACATGCTAATGCAATATACTTTATTATTTTTTTCAAATTAGATGAAGGCATATCTCTTAAAATTGAGAATCATTTTTTTCGTACCCAAAGCACCGTTTGGTAACATTCCTTAATGAAGAATGCAAATAAGCTAAAACACAAGTACTATTTACAACCCATGTGCAATTCTATCATGTAAAAATATATAAATATATTAATATTAGAATACTAGTAAAACAATTTCATATAATTGAATATATAGAAAGAAGGAGTATAATCATACCTTGAAATAAGGATAACACTTTAGTTTAATCGATATCTCTAGAGGAGTTTCATCATATGGTGGAGGGACGATCACATATTTGGTCAGAAAACAAGTTGCACAAAATGTCTTTCTTAAAATATATAGAGATGGTCTCTGATGAGCGTTGAAAGCAATCTGCAACAAGTTGTTGTCATTCATTACGAGAAAGCACAAATAAAAATGTTGCTACTTGTTCTTGGACTTTAAGAATGATTTAATTTTTCAATTCTCTTAATTCTCCACAAAGGCTACAAATGCCGCTTTTTTTCATTCATAAAGGGTCAAAACAAGAAGCTAGGTGACCATTTAGGACCCCAATCACCCCATCATGTCCATTGAATTGTGAAATCTTCTGCGGTCAAGGCTTCTCCACTAAAGCCATTGAACTCCATACTCGCATAAATGGTTAACTACCCTTCAAATTGCTCCTCATCATCGGAGCCTGAATCAAAATCTAGCGATGATTGATATTTGATAATCATCCACATCAATATTGACATCCATACCTATAAACGAATATATAAAGTACAATTAACATCTATTCGAAACCTAGAAACAAGTGTCTATAAATCCAAAATCAAATTGATCTTCAAAATAAATTTCAGCCATAGTTCAGATGGTGCATAATAAAATTTGAACATAGTTCATGAGGCACACGTCCATAACACAAACAAACATGAAGGAAACAACACAATGAAAACAAATACAAAGGTTCTCAATCTATTAGAAACAAAAAACATAATAGGAATACACATAAGTTCCTCAACCTTATAGAAACAAACAAAACATAAATAAATACAAAGATTCTATACCTAACATAAACAAACATCAAGAAAGACTTAATACCCAATCCCTCTTTCTCTTATCAGGCATGGCCAGAAACATCACCCTCCATAATGGATCATCATGCAAGACATGTGCGGCCTTGGAAAAGTGAGCTGAGTCAATCCCTTCAAGGGCACTAAGTGCAATAATGCAATTCACCACACCTTGTTCTTCTTTAGAACGTAGGATTGTTTGCCTAGCACCACTGATGTGACTATCTTCAGAAGTCAAACTCATTTTCCTCCCCCGCCGTTCCATTTTCTTCCTAGTGTTTTCTTCCATCGAGGTCAAACCATCCGCCATTCCCGATTGGACTTGTTGCCTCAATGGTATACGTTCGTTCGCCACTTTTACTTTTTTCTTAGCTTGAGATGACCCTACCTCCTCATCTCTCTCTTTTTCTCTGTCATTCTCATTCTCATCAATGATAGGGCTTTTGGTAAATGGATGAGCATTATCACCAATAGCAGTCGAACTATCACCGAAAATGACGCACAATTTGTCATAACCTTTGCACCCTTTCCTTCTAAAATATCTTGCGTACTTGTGCGTCTGCGCGAAACAAAAGAAATAATCAATCCAAACTTGCATGACGCATCTAATAAAAATTGTAACGAATCATCGGGTACTACCGCACATAACCCATTCCACGCATCCTCCGTCGCGGATAATCGACCGGTGCTTGCGACATACTCGACCGCCGTCGTATCCGTCAGAAGACTATTCAAATCCCTCCACCTCTGTCTTAATTGATTGAACTTATTTTTCAGTTGTTCATGAGTGTATCCTCTCCCCGTCTTCTTTTTCAACTCGTTCTCCATGAATTTCCAAGCCGCCCTGGTGAAGGTACTCGTGTGCCTATTACCCTTCCTCGCTTCCCCCTCCATCAAATCTATGAAATAAAGCTGCGTCTTCTCAGGCCAAGTCACCGGCCCTCCGTCAACATCGTGGCTTGCGCTTGACATCTATTTACATTCGCCACAAACAACCAAAGAGGCGTCACAAAATATAACTCAACAAACTTTGTTTTGCGTCGCGCGTTCAGGGAAGGCTTAATCATTAGCTAAAAGCGCACGCAGCAACTTATAGTGAACCCATCACGATTCCTAAGGCTACAATTAATAATATCCTAAAAGGTCAAGAAAATAATAATTTATTATTCATTCGTTGTTACCAGGCTCGAATCGCATGCGAGGTTTTCTTTACATTGTTAAATAATAATAATTTATTATTCAATATGATAGCAAAAATGATTAATTTGACGCATTTAGGATAAGATTATAGAAAAAAAAAGTTGCAATAAAAAAAAAGGTGTAAACAGGATGTGAGGGGAGGAGAAATTCCAGAGCAAAAAAAAAATGAATCGACACAAATTAAGGCAAAAAAAATATAACGAAAACATACAAATTAGGGCAAAACTTTTTTTTTTTACAATAAATTCGTGAAAAGAGGAGAAAGGAGTGAGGAGAAGGGGGGGAGGCCCTGAGGAGATAAAAGCGAGCGAGAGCGAGAGGTTCGAGGTGAATACCTTGGTTGGAGAGCTCCCGGCGGGGAGACGAGGGTCGGCGAACGAACGACCAGGGTATGCAACTCTAAGCACTTGTTTTTGGGCCAACTGTGTTTGAGCCCAAAAAAAAAAAGGCTTAATTGCACTTGAAGACCCTATAGTTTCCCCTACTTGGTACTTACATGCTCACACTTGTTTTGGTCACCACTTTTGTACCCTGAAGTACTAAAGATGTGCACTTAAATGTTGTCACTTTTTTTAGAGAGGACTTATAAGCACTAAAGTTTTAAAAATATGCGCTTAAATATCTTAATTTTTTTAAAGATGCACTGAATTAACCTCAGTTATGCATACTTGAGGGTATCTAAGTGAAAGGTTTAACAATTGTAGGGTAGTTAATTGTTTGTTTTAAAAAAAAATTAGAGCATTTAAGTGCAAGTTTAAAAAAATCACTTGTTTTGGTCACCACTTATGTTCTAAAGTTTTAAAAACGTGCACTTAAATACTCGCACTTATCTTGGGACCAATTGTATACCCTAAAATTTTAAAAATATACACTTAAATATCCTTATTTTTTTAAAATGTATACTGAATTACCCTCAATTATGCAAACATGAGTGTATCTAAGTGCAAGTTTTAACAACTTTAGGGTACTTAACTATCTGTTTTTTAATTAGAGTATTTAAGTGCAAGTTTGAAAAAATCACTTGTTTTAGCCACTTATGTATTCTAAAGTTTTAAAAATGTGCACTTAAAACACTCTCACTTATTTTGGGAGCACTTACATATCCTAAAGTTTTAAAAATACACACTTAAATCTCTTAAAACTTTAAAACTTGCACTTAACTGTCCTTAGTTATACAAACTTGGGGGTATCTAAGTGCAAGTTTTAATAACTATATGGCGTTTAATTGTCTATTAAAAAGCTTTAGAGTATTTAAGTGCAAGTTTGAAAATTTTTACAGTATATAAATGTTGCCAGAAGGTGAGCATATATAAGTGAGAGTTTTAAAAACTTTTTAGGGTATAATAATAAGTGCCGCCAGAAACAAGTGACGGTATATACATACAATATAAGGGAAACTATAGCGTATTTAATTGCAAAAAAAAAACACGGTTCCAAATGCGTTTGGTTTTTGTTTTTGTTTTTTTTCCCCTGGAGACAAAGAAGAAAATTTTAAAATAGACTTAATCCCAACTTTTATCCCAAAAATCGAACCATTCCAAAGTTTATTACAGAAACCAACCCACTTTCTGGCCACGTCAGCATCATGGCCAGAAACTGGGTCATTTTAAAAAATCAAGTTGCTAATTAGTCGAGGTTGCCAACTGTTGATGTTAATAATCAAACAGGTAATTATAATAAGGGTGAGGTTGATTAGGGGCCACTCACTTCTCCGAATATCTGATTTTGAGTTAAGTAACTTTAGTGTACACAAATAGCAATTCGTGAGAGGACATGGACCAATTCCCCCGTTGTTCCTCCGACGATCAAGTCAGTTGATGAACTTGAGTGGAAAAGTAATGAATTGCGTCAGTTCTAAAGTGTAGTGAAATGGAGAATAATACTGAAAATTTTCTTAAGATTGCTCTTGGAATAGTACCTCTTTTTATAGTGGTGAAACAAGGGTAGAATGGTAATATCGACCGAGTATAGGATGACGGCAAACGAGTATGGGCTGGCGGCTACGTCATCACCTACTTTACACGTGTCAGTCGACAAGTGGAGGAGGTCACCTAGGTATTAAATGCGAAGTGATTGGGGGTATGGTGGTGCCGACGTGGTCCAATGAGTCATGAAGACTATCGAAGCTAGAAGAATGATGGCACCTGCCAAGCATTTAATGCGACGTCGACATGTTGTCAGCGGGTGAGGCTCGAGGTTGAAGTCGTCATTTGGCTTGGCCAAGAAGTAATGTCTCTCGAGTCGACCTCGCAAAGTGTCAAATAACTGGTCGAGTAGGCTCGTAGCGAGTCGCCTTCGACAAGAGGATCGACAAGTACCGCCTCTCGAGTCGATCTACGGAGATGCCGACTCGATGAGTCGGCTAACTCGGGATTCCTAATGATCTTGACCATCAATTTGATTTGAGCGGCGCATGTTGGGGGACACCTGTCTATTACTGGTGAAGAATCATACTTTGATGACTAGAAACACTATAACATCAACCATGACTAATTAGGAGCACCTCTCATTGCTAGCGAGATTAGCAACCAGAATTAGAGGAGATAGCACTTTATGAGTTTTCAAAATACTGCATTTAGCAAAACGGACTATTCTCAACCAGTCATGCTGACGTGACTAAAAAATGGTCGGTTTTGCTAATTAAGAAACAATGTTGTCGATTTTGTTAATTAAAAGTTTAAAAAGGTCTATATATCAAAAAATTCTCCATCCAAATAATGGAAGCCATACAGGAGAAAATAGTAATGAGAAAGACAACAAAAAATACAGACAGCCAGGCAAAAGAATCAAAAAAAGAGCTTAAAATGTATATTATATATGATGAGTTTTGACAGCTACAACATATAATTTCTAACACAAAGTCGTGGACTAAGCCCAAAAGAGAACTTTACCCCCTCATGAAATCTACATCATCACCAATATACAACCACAAGCTGCCCCATATTACAGCCCCACCTCCCCCCACCCCCCAAACCACTCCCCACGCACGCGCGCGTCTGGAACGATACAAACCATAAACCAATTGACCATTTTTAATCTGTACACTGCTCGGGCAAAACATCTACAACACATCCTGTAGTGTGTACTATCGCCATTATATGCACAAAACTAGCTCCTATTAATCGAAGGAAGGTGAAAAGAGGGGGAACAACATATATAATCTACAACTCGAGCACCCAAAAGACCAGCAGTTAGTCCTCTGATTCTGTAGCTTGTACAGATGAATCAACTGATCAGAAAAAAAAACCATTATCAGAAGAGATCCAAAATTTCCTTCCTGTTGGGCTTCGGTAATGCATAGAGCTGATTGTGTCCAACAATTAAAGGTACCCCACTTGAATTATTAGATGAGCCTGAAGGACTTAGAAAAACATGATTTGTATGTGCAAAAAAGTTACGGACACCCTCAGGCATGGCTTGGGGAGATATCCGTGATGATGCCGATTCAGAAGTTTCTAGAGAGCGGGCAGCCTCACTGTTGAGAAAACACAACTAAAGATGAGATTGAATTATAGAAAGTCTCCATAAATTACATGAAGCAAAGCCTAATAACTTACTCGTTAGCTACTTGTTTCCCTTTAAAATTTGTTTCACTTTTGACTTTTGTCCTGTCCCTAGGGCTATATGTGTTCTCCTGTAATGAGATACAATAGTGTATTTAGTACTTTAAGGCATCTGAGATCATAAAGTGAAAGGAGAGAGACTAGAATTACAATAATTTTTATCCGTGCAAAGTCCTGAATAGACCCATGAATTTTGTGGTGCTGTAAGTTTCGAATAAAAGGGTGATCCAGCAACATTGTTGCTGTCGGCCTATCTGCTGGATTTCTACAGAAGCATCGTCTCAGAAAATCCTTGCCCTCGGACGACAACGTATCTGGTATTGGTGGGTCTTTATGAAGGACTTTAAACATTGCTGCCGCCTGTATGCATTAAGAACAAACAATTTCAGATTATCAAGACGAAGAAACTTAATGTCATTATTTAGCACTTTAAACCATAATAGTTTTCCCTACTTTCCACTGATATACCCTCACTTGTTGGTAGCACCTACATATCCTGTAATTTCTAAAAATAGCACTTTAATACCTTACTGTTATGCAAACGTGAGAATGTCCCCTAAATATTCTCATGTGACACAACAAGTCAAATTTAAAACATTTTAGCCCCCAATGTTTTCTGAATTTACTATTAGACCCAGAATACTTCTATTTTAAAATATAATTAGGGCAGATTTGAAATAGAATTATGGTATATTTAACAGTAAATTCAGCAAACACTAAGAGTTAAAAAGCTCTAAAATTAGCGTGTGAGTGTCATGAAAATGTTCGGGGTAATATTCTCACGTTTGCATAAGACGAGGTATTAAAGTAAAAATTTCAGAAATTTCAGGGTGTATAAGTGCTGCCAAAAACTGGTAAAGGTATATATGTTCCAAGTAGT
This sequence comes from Asparagus kiusianus, assembly GCA_022839385.1. NCBI lineage: Eukaryota > Viridiplantae > Streptophyta > Magnoliopsida > Asparagales > Asparagaceae > Asparagus > Asparagus kiusianus. The sequence goes on along the minus strand of BQKN01065877.1, from coordinate 48,718 downwards.
GGAAACTATAAGGTATTTAAGCGCTAATTAGCCTAACAACAACATAGGTAGAATGCAGAATGGAGGAATAGTGGTTCCCTTGATAGCATGTCATGACAGGCACAATTTTTGGCTATAATAGCATGTTCTTGTCCAAATGTAACACAGTTCCAAGAAAAATACATAAATGAAATCAATGGATAGGTTGTGTTGTGTAAGCTCATTTTGCTAAATGAGTTACTAAGACATAGACTCATGGTGAGGCCCACCACATTATCACATCAGATCAAGTGGACCTCATCAGTCAAACTCTTGATAGCTCATTTTGCGAAATGAGTTGGCAGCTCGTGTCCAATATCCCCGACATAAATTTGTATGAATGTACCAGTTGATGCTATAGGGGAAATTTTAGTTTTTTGTTTTGGTAAGTTTGTGCAAAGAGAACTGTTGAATGTTTATTACCCCTTCTAGTCCGCTCCAAGGATGCTTCCTAGTGAACATTTCAATAATTGTACATCCCAAACTCCAAATATCAACAGCATAATCATAACCCACATCTTTGTTCATAGTAGCCTGGACAACCTGCACGTAAGAAAACATTAATACAAGAATTGAAAGGATGCTAAGATGTTAAGCACAAAGCAAAAAAAGTTAATAATGCTCACACACTTTATCATATGAAACAGACATGAGATGATATGTCCATTTTATGAAATGAGCTGCCAAGAGATGAAGAATTTGACGCAGCGCGGAAGTTGTAACCTCGGAATCCACCAAGGGTGTTCTCTGAATCCACAAAGAACGATCTTCGAATCCACGAAGAGCTTCGAATCCACGAAGAAATATTGAGGAAAAAACGAAAATTTATTAATCAAAAGTTATGCCTCAAGGGCTAACAAGACTCTTCTTAAATAGAAAAAGAAACAAGACTCTTACAAGGACTCTAATTCCTACAAGGACTCTCAACTTACTAAAAATGGTAAAGAATTCCTAAAACATTAAAACTCCTAAAAAGACTCCTTATGATTAGGAAAGTCCTCCGGTCAAATCTGAGATCAAATCGGATTTGTTTCCTAAACAAAACAGACTCCTAAAATATTATCAAAAATAGTAAAAACGGACAAAAATACAAATATCTCTCAAACCGTAAGGAATTTGGCGAAACTGAGAACGCAAACCGAACCCAAAGGGGTAGATTTGGATGGCTCCGTCTCGTCGAGATAGTCGATTTTCATATATAATTCGTCCAATTCCGACGTACGGTTTGAAAGTTACGACAGTTTCTTTGAAACAAGTTATTTTCTTCGACCAGGCCTGCATTTGGGCTTACGACTGTCCAACTTTAACATAAACGTGTCTGCTAAGTGTTCTACATCAGCCCCCCTGCTTGAAAAGAGCTCAACCTCGAGCTTACACTTGCATGAATAGCTGTTTCTTCTGGTGGGTAATACTTAAACAAATCTGCAACATTAAAACTAGGAGAAATACCCAAATCTGTAGGAAGGTCAACCACGTAAGCGTTGTCGCTAATCTTTTTCAGTATTTTGCATGGATCATACTTCTTATTCTTCAGCTTGTTGTAGGTGCCCACGAAAAAACGTTCTTTTCTTAGAAACACCATCACCATGTCTCCTTCTTCAAACACCTTCTTCCTCCTGTGTTGATCAGCATCGGCTTTATATTTAGCATTAGACTGCTTTATCTTTTCCTTCACCTCCTGCTAGATAGCACGTATCTTTTCAACCATATGATCTGCAAGAACACTCTGTCCGGGAAGCTTAAGCAATGGAGCAAGGTCGAGATAATGATTCGGAAGCCTTCCATACACAATCACAAATGATGCTTTGCCTGTAGTTTGACTCTCCATACAGTTATAAGCAAACTCAGCATGTGCCAAGGCAAGATCCCAATGTTTCGGTCGATCTCCAGAGATGGATCTAAGAAGATTACCGAGTGTGCGATTGACCACTGCAATTTGGCCATCTGTTTGAGGGTGATAGGCAGTACTAAACTTAAGAGAAATATTAAATTACTGCCATAAAGTTTTCAAAAGTGAGATAAGAACTTAGAATCTCGATCGGATGTAATGGACTTCGGCACTCCATGAAGGCGAACTATCTCCCGAAAGAAAAGATTAGCAATGTTGCTCGCATCTGCAGTCTTCTTGCACGGAATAAAGTGCGTCATCTTTGAAAACCTGTCAACCACAACAAAAATAGAATCCATGCCTCGTTGGGTTCAAGGCAGTCCCAACACAAAGTCCATAAAGATATCATGCCATGGTGCATCAGGAACAGGTAAAGGTGTATACAATCCCGTATTCTGAGACTGTTCCTTAGCAACTTGACAAGCTGGACAACGCCGCACATATTTTTCTGCTCCCTTCTTCAACTAAGGCCAGTAATATCGTTCTTCAATGGCTGCAATTGTTTTATCACGTCCCAAATGTCCTCCTAGTCCGCCAGCATGAAGGCCTCGAATTATCTGCTCTCTTAGTAAACTCTGGGGTATGCATAATTGATCGCCATGAAATAGATAACCATCCTGAATATGAAAGCCTTTGATTGATTTATTTTAAAGACAGTCATCCCAAATCTTCTTAAAATCTTCATCCTCTGCATACAGCTCCTTATGGTACTCAAACGCAATCACTTCAGCCTTCAAAGTTACCAACAATCCAGCTCTCCTACTGAGTGCATCTGCAACCTTATTCTGCTGTCCGGATTTATGCTTCAAAACAAAGATGAAACGCTGCAGATATGCAATCCAATGAGCATGCATACGGTTGATGGTAGTCTGACTATTAAGGGTCTTCAAGGCCTGATGATCAGTGTGAAGCAGAAACTCTCTCGAGATCAAATAGTACTCCCAATGCTTTAAAGACTAAACTATGGCATATAACTCCAGTTCATATGTGGTCCACTTCTGCCGAGCTTCGCTGAGTTTCTCACTGTAAAAGGCAATTGGACGCCCTTCCTACCAATCCTTATGATGGACGCATCACAATCAACTTCAAAGACTTTTTGAAAATCTGGAAGTACAAGCACAGGTGCGGTGGACAACTTCTCCTTGATCAGTGCAAAGCTACGATCTGCATCTTCCCCCCAATTGAACTTTTCTTTCTTCATGCATTCAGTTATAGGTGCTACAATGCTGCTAAAATTTCTTACAAATCTCCTATAGAATGTTGCTAGACGATGAAAACTACGAACTTCGCTGACAGTCTTCGGGGTAGGCCAATCTCTAATAGCACGAACCTTCTCTTCATCAACATGAATACCCTCTGCACTAACAACAAAGCCTAGAAACACGAGGCTACTGGTCATGAAGTTGCACTTCTTCAGATTGATGTACAACTTATTCTCCTGTAAAACTGTTAGTACCTTCCTCAAGTGGTCCAGATGTGCAGCCTCACTCTGGCTATAAATCAGGATATCATCAAAGTAAACTACGACGAACTTACCGATAAATGGTTTTAATATCTGATTCATCAATCGCATGAAAATGCTAGGGGCATTAGAAAAACTAAAAGGCATGACTAACCACTCGTACAGGCCTTCTTTTGTCTTGAAAGCAGTCTTCCACTCATCTCCTTCCCTAATCCGAATCTGATGATAGCCGCTTTTGAGATCTATCTTGGAAAATACTTTTGAACCAGATAACATGTCTAGCTTGTCTTCCAAGCGTGGAATAGGAAATCTATACTTTACTGTAATCTTGTTGATAGCCCTACTGTCCACACACATACGCCACTCTCCGTTCTTCTTTGGGACTAGTAGTGCTGGCACTGCACACGGACTCATGCTAGGTCGTATAAGGCCCTTCTGGATGAGATCATCCACCTGCTTTTGTAAAATCTCTCCTTCTTTCGGACTCATCCTATAGTGTGGCAGATTTGGTAGTTGAGATCCAGGGATAAGGTCGATCTGATGTTGAACGTCCCTAAGCATGGGTAATTCAGAAGGAAGATCATCAGGCATAACTGCATCAAACTGCTGTAAGAGGGTCTGTACTTCAGGTGAAATTTCGACAGTGATAGACTCCTCTTTTCCCGAAACTACAAGGGCATAAATCTCATCAGACTGCTTCACATCTTTCATAAAGTCTTCATTGTCAACGACCAAGAAATTCTTCTTTTCAGCCACATTGGTTTTGACATTCCCCTTCTCGGTTAGAGGCTTGAGCACAATTCGGCGACCATCCTACTTGAAGATGTAAACATTATTTTTCCCCTTATGCGTGGCATTAACATCAAACTGCCAAGGTCTGCCTAACAACATATGACATGCATCCATCTCTACTATATCACACAATGTCTCATCCACATAAGTTTGACCAATGGAGAAGGATACCCGACACACTTTATCCACCTGTACGTCATTACCCTTGCGAATCCAGCCGATCTTGTAAGGAGCGGGATGCTTCTCCGTCTTCAGCCCTAACTTCTCCATCATGCGCCGAGAGATAATATTCTCGCTGCTTCCACTATCAATGATGACATCACAGATCTTCTGTTGCACCGTGCATCTCGTTCGAAAGATGTTATGCCTCTGTGGTGGTTCTTCTGCTTTTGGAGCCAACAATAGTCGCTGCACAACACATGAGAGCTGTTCCCCATCATCATCAGCGTCCAACCCATCATCATAGTCTTCATCATCGTCTCGGTCTGCATCCTCATCTTCATGATCCACCATATTCACAGTACCTCTTTTAGGGCACTGATTGGATCGATAACCAGGCTGTCCACATCTGTAACACTTGATTAGATCAGGCTTGGCATAAGGGTTCACTGGGGTAGGCTTCTTTGCTGTTGTTGTCGCTGGACCCTTGCCCTTCTCTGTTGTATCCTGCTCAGAAACGGTTTGAGACTGTTTACTTCCACCACGTTTGAAACTCGTATGCGACCCGTCAGAAACTGCCCAAGATCCTTTACTATTTCGTCTGAGTTGTCGCTCCACTTCTCGGCTAGGCTAACTGTATCTGCTAAGGTATAGGTCTGTTGTAAGATACACGATCCTGAATTGATATCATTAATCCCCCTGTATATCGAGACATCCGTTGGGCCTCGCTCTCGTTCAAGTTGTTACGGGATGACAGTCGATAAAGTTCCTGCGTGTACTCATCCACGGTTCTTCCACCTTGCTTATAATTTTAGTACTGCCCGAATAATACTTGTTCATAATCACTTGGCAGAAAACGGGCTCTCAGTAGCTTCTTCATCTTCTCCCACCTTTCGACCTTCGGCTTCCCTTGACAAGATCGATTCAGACAAACAGATTCTCACCAAGCTGAAGCTCCACCTTTGAGTCGATAGGCCACCAATTTTACCTTGCGTTCTTCTGGGATCTCCATATACTCAAAGAACCTCTCTACTTCTGCAATCCAGTCGAGGAACTCTTCAATATGCAGTTGCTCGTTGAAAAATGACAGATCCATCTTCATCTTGAAACCTCCAACCTCATAATTATCCCTTCGTCGTCGGTCTCTGCGATAACCACCGCGGCGTGGGGTACATAATGATCTTCCTCGCTGTCGGAATCTTCATACGGAGTCGTCTCACGTCGTTGGCGACCATCAACGCGATTTCGATCTCCTGTCAAATCCAGACGCTCTACTGTCGTAGCTAGTCGCTCTATGACAGTCTTCATCTGATTGACATCGGCCTTAAGCACGTTGAACTCAGTTCGAGAAATATGAGCTTCATCACCTACCATCGGATCGGAGGAATAAGGCTCTGATACCAATTGACCCAGCGCGAAAGTTGTAACCTCGGAATCCACCAAGGGTGTTCTCTAAATCCACAAAGAACGATCTTCGAATCCACGAAGAGCTTCGAATCCACAAAGAAATATTGAGGAAAAAACAAAATTTTATTAATCAAAATTTATGCCTCTAGGGCTTACAAGACTCTTTTTAAATAGAAAAAAAACAAGATTCTTACAAGGACTCTAATTCCTATAAGGACTCTCAACTTACCAAAAATGGTAAAGAATTTCTAAAACACTAAAACTCCTAAAAAGACTCCTTATGATTAGGAAAGTCCTCCGGTCATATCTGAGATCAAATCGGATTTGTTTCCTAAACAAAACAGACTCCTAAAATATTACCAAAAATAGTAAAAACGGACAAAAACGCAAATATCTTTCAAACCGTAAGGAATTTGGCAAAACTGAGAACGCAAACCGAACCCAAATGGGTAGATTTGGATGGCTCCGTCTCGTCGAGATAGTCGATTTTCATATATAATTCGTCCAATTCTGACGTACGGTTTGAAAGTTACGACAGTTTCTTCGAAACAAGTTATTTTCTTCGACCAGGCCCGCATTTGGGCTTACGACTGTCCCACTTTAACATAAATGTGTCTGCTAAGTGTTCTATATCAGAATTGTCTCTCACATTGCTTCTCACATCAGAAAAGAAGGATCTCACTACTTCTATCTCTTTGCAGCTTATCTCCTAGAAGAGGTGACAGCTCTTACCCGATAAGAGTGTGTGTGTGTGAAATAATGGTACGACATATCAAGTCATTCAAGTATCAAGAAATAGACTATTGGTGAAGCCTGTCCTGCTAGTCACGTGGAAGAAGGTGGACCTCGCTATTCCATTTATTTTTCTAAATAAGGTTAGCATCTAATATCCAATATCCTTATGTGTATACCAGCATAGAAAATGGAGTTATGTCAATTCAACTGTAGGTATATTACTTGATTATAGAAGTATCTCATTCATGATCTTGAGAAAAGCCCAATCAAATGCAAGTATATAATCCGTAACTAGTCTCCAAAAGTAAATAGTCACAACCCTCCCCCCCCCCCCCCCCCGCCCCGCGCGCGACGAAAAAACACACACGCACACACACACATTTTGCTAAATGAGAATAGCACTAGTAAGTTGAGCTTTTAGTTATTAGGCTATATCTACTAATTAGTTTCTTGAGATAGGAGTCTCTTACAAAGGAAACTGATGTAGCTCGAATTAGGAATCTAAATGATGCCAAATGCCTACTTTAGCTCCTTTTAGAATTCTCCAAACTCTCTTCTGACCAAATCATTTCCATATTTGGTTTTAGAAAAAATTTAGATCCATGCATTAATATTAAGATACTGAAGCACATGTTTCAAAAAATAGATTTGTTTTTGTCCATGTAGTTCTCAACATCCCCATTGATGGCAGCCGCAAGACCAGACGATACCAACATCACATCGCAGTTCCCACCATTAAGTTCCTCATGAATCATGATCTAAGACCATCCTTGCCAGACACCTTCGACATTCTATGGGTCTAACCCGAGTATAGTTTGAAGTCAAGTATTTTCATTATATTTCATTGAAAAAATCTCGAAAACAAGTTTGAGGCAGAATGATCATTTCATTATTTGCACTACGTTCCATTTTAGAAACTTGACATGAAGTTTGAGGCAGAACGTCATTTCAGTTTTGAAGTTGATGAATATGGAGATGAAACGAAACTTATCTTTTAGTAGTTTCATATCGTCAATTTAGATAGTTATTGGTAATAGGCTAATTTGCATGGACAACTTTGCATTAAGGACTGCCTTATTTTTTTAGTAGTTCAATATCATCACTTTCGATTCATTAGGCTCTCACTCTTTTTTTTAAGGGCATTCCCACAACCCAAGGAGCAAAAGAAAAGAGAATCAAGGCCACAGGATACAAGCATAATGATCAAATGATAGGGGATAATGATGGAAGCCAGGGACGGAGCCGTGTGATGCCGAAGTCTCACACATATGGTACAGGTGTAGGTGCAATGCACGACGAATTTGTAAAATGTAGGACACAGCCAAAACATTTGAGCTGAAATCATAATTCAAAGCTAGATACACAAACAACCTTTGAAATCATAGTTTTTAACTAAATATGGGAAAAACGAACCCAGCCCTTATCCAACAAGTTTCAAAAGTGTCTGTAAAGTGTAGGATATGTCCAAGAAGCGTATGTTTTTTTTTTAAATTACAACATATATTGTGTAATACACATCTGAATAAATGTATGCATATATTTAATGTGTCCAAGAAGTGTCAGACACCTCTATGAGTATGGGACATGCTAGATATGGGTACGGGTACGGCTTCGTGATAGAAGTACCCGCGCAACATAGTTAATAGGCTTATATTTGGTTAATTTTTTAAATTATTTTATATTTGTTGTATCGATCAGTTTTCATATTTTTTTTATCTTTTAGATGTTATTGTTATCTTTTAGATAAGATGGGAATAGATAGAAATTTCGATCCGGTTAGTTCTCATTAGTTGTTGAGATTTGAATTATTTGACTTTATCTAGTAGTTAGGTAGTAGAGATTTGAGTCCCTTATAAGAGAATTTGACGTAACTAGAATTCGTGTGATGTTAGTCGATGGAAAATTCATGAACTATTTGATTGAGGGTGTGATTTCTTCTTTCATTATCTTCTTAAGTGCGTGCTTCCCTATTTTACCTTTGTAAGCGTGTGATTCCCTTCTTTATAGTTTATAGTTTATACTCTTACATTTTGATTATTCAACTTTCTCTGCTTCCAAATTATTCCTTATTACCCCCCCCCCCAACAGCCCCCCCCCCCCTCCCCCACCCCGCCCCAAAAAAAAAAAATCCTTGGGCACAGATTCCCTATGTCGCCATCTTCTCTTGATCTGTAGGAGAAGGTGCACAGCTCATGAAGGGTAGCAGGAGAGTTATGTACGCTAAGAAAAGCATGCAAAACAAGGTAAAAAATTGTGAAGGGAACATATGTGATTCTTTAAGGTATGAAAAACGATTTCTGGAAATGATTACATGCAATGAGAGGAAATATTAGAAGCACTGCCGTACTGAATTGACATGGTAACTTGAGATGGGAACATTCTGCTTAGTTCTTTTTAAACTGATATATTTTTTTAAGACATCTGAAGGTAATTAAAAAAAAGACTCATATGCCCATGAATAGTGATACCTTGTCAACCAGCTTTCCTTTGGATATGCTTAACTTCCCTTAGTCCCATATAGTGAGAGTGTGTGTGCGCACGTGTATGTTTTGCTAGTCATTTGTGTGTGTTTTATTATTTTTTTATCTTTTTTGCTAGTCATTTCTATGTGCATGTGCGTGTGCGTGCATGTGTGTAGGGGAATATGGATTCAGATTTCTCGCAACTGGATCCAACTGCTTAAAACTTAATAGACGTATCGATCATCCGTACGCAAAAAAGAAAAAAAGAGAAGATATAGAAGCATTAAGTACATAGAAGATGTTCAAGCTAAACTCTAATTCAATAACAGCTGCAACTTGTCACTCGAATGTTCCAATAAGAGGAAATGTCAAAACAAGGAAAAGCATGAAGCTTCAGATCTCCTAAGTCCTAACAGCACAAGCAGTAGACTGAGACAGATAACAAATATTACCTCCGGAGCCATCCAATATGGAGTTCCCTTCAATGAAAGAGCACCAGCCACTCCGCTCAACTAATTAGAAATTTCACATCAGTTCAACGCAGGATATATTCACAAAATTTCAAAAAAAGAAAAAAGAGAACGATCTCTTGACTGCAATGAAATTAATTACCTAGTTTTACTAGATTCAACTAACAAGCAGTAACAAAACTCAAAAGTTGCACAGTATAAGATCCCATCCAGCCCAAACCCAAACTTTGGGGATAAGAAAAATTAACCCCCAACTTTTTCCTCAACCTGAAAGTAAAATTATTTGGCTGAGCTCTAATACTTTACTGAGTAGCATGTACAGAAAATCTCACACACAACTAATTGTTTAAGCCTTACTTAACTAAGCCAATAGATGCAGAGCACGCCACAGCCTTAAGCAAATATCTTGGAGATGAGTACTTACTCGAGAGAGAATTTGATAAATAAGAAGACATAATAAAGGTTACACTGATATGCATCAAATCATAAATAGAAACAATGCAAAATCAGGAAGTCTTCTTTGGAAAGAGGCAGTTCTCTGTTTTTCGTATAGGGCCACAAGATGTGATGACGTTACAAACAAGAACAGAAATACTCCTAAAAGCAAATAGCCAATTTTATTATAGGAAAGCATTTTCTGGATCCTAAAAATTCATTCAAGGATTAAGGTTTGTATAAAGTGTGTCTTCATCATTATTTCATTATTTTAGTTCTTTGTCTAAATTTTTAGTTTTCACAAATTTTTTGAATTATTTCAAACAGAATTTTATATTATATTAGTTGCATCAGAAAGAATTCCTTCCATGCTTGCATTTCAAAGTGCAAACAGAGAAATTGATTACAATATGCAAGAAATTTGTATTACCTTAGCAAATTTAATTAGGTCGAGTGTAATTAAAACTGGCGCAAAATAAATCTCTTAGATAGAAAAAAATAATCATCCAGTCTGTAAGGTACAATCTACATAGCATGCAACATTTCTCTGATATATTTAATTAGCTTTATACATTTTTCATATATTTTCTGAGAAGCATAACATAAGTTTATTCATTCACGTACAACATTTTTTCTAGTACATAAATTATACGTAACTTTTTTATTCATAACTAGTGTTAGGTCACACTAGTATGCAATACCAAACTGGGCTGACTTTTTAAATAGAGTATATACTATAAGTGAATCAATGAGTACATAATGCCAATAGAATCTTACACCAACTAGTAGACCATTGAAACATAACAAAGAAGTAACTCGAGTAGAGAAGCATTGCTAGAAATCGTTGACATAAAAGAGTCAGACTCACATGTTTTGCCATCCCAAAGTCCGCAAGCTTTACAACACCATTAATATCAACAAGCAAATTTGCTCCTTTAATGTCCCTGGCAGAACAAATAGCACACATGGTTGACCTTCGAAGTAAAACTATTGACAAGAACTTGGATTACACTTTAAGAGAAAAGTTACTCAGAGGAAGGATAAGAATTTACAGTAAGTATGAACAATGTCAGGCTTATGAGACTTGGGGGGAACATTGTATAAACTAAAAAGGCATAATGCACATGACTGAATAATTCACACAACTCATATGAACATAGAAGACAGCAGAATCAACCATGAGACCATTACACTGCACTAACATTCTCAGTGTGAGGCAAGAATGATGATTTGATGGTAGATAAAAAATGTACTTCAGTGGATCGAGGGCCCTATCCACCAAATTTCTCTCTCTTTATTTTGCTTTGAGATTGGTTCTAGCGTCTGACATATTTAAGATGCACATCTCAAAAATAGCCTTGATTTGTACAACACACCAAAACAAATCTCAAAGAAAATCCAATGGATAAAGAAGTTGGTGGATATAACCCTCAATCCACTTACGTTTATTCTAGTTTTACTGTATATAAGAAATATGAGTATCCTTGTATATGATTACATGTCGAATTGGAGCCTCGATGATCACATCTTTTTGCCTTCGGTGTTGATGCTCAATGGCGGGCGCCGGAGTGGGATATTGTGTGCTCATGTAAAGACTGCACTGAGGCAACAATACTCGACACAGTCAAGATGCTCGGGCGCAGTATCAACACACCGGCTTCACCAAATCGGACGCTTCTGCTCGGCTACTATGGTTCGTCGTCGACTCCACCTCCGGCATCATCATGGTTAAGATCATCGTCCCCAAACCATGGAGAAGCTCAAGTTTTTTAAATATAGCATCTAATTTATAGTCTTGTATGTTATATCTTTTTGTAACCAGTTAGAACTCTGACAGTGAAATATGAACAATGCAATTGTGATATGCCAGCCTCTAAGTTGTGCTACAAGAATGGGGCTTGGAAATGTATCAAATGCCTCAATATGTCATGTACATAATTAGATCATATGTTATTGTTTCTGTTTATATTGCTATGTAAGTATAGAAAAATAGACTTCGAGGATAATATAGTTTTTTACTAGTTCATGCTAATTTTCATTCAGATGTTTCAAAATACATATGCTAGTTATGGGTGAGTTCATGTCTTCATGCTTGTCAATACTGTATGTCATGGAAAACATGGTATTCTATGTCATAGAATACAAGCTTACTGCTTTCTCATTTGTTCTATTTGAATCAGTTTTACTCATTGACATCAAAATTGCTACTGCGTACTACTTCATCTCTTTGAAATAGATATAAGTGACCTCGTGATTACTACTGCCAGAGAATTAATAGAGTAACGATTTCATAGGTACACAAACTAGGATCAATGAATAAAAGTCAACATGAAATAACAAATATGAATAAAAAACATACTAAATTTTCTGAGGATGAAGCTTATGTGAGCTACGACAACTATGCAAAGAAGAGAGGATTTGGCATCTGAAAAAGCAATGTTGATAGACTCTAAGAAGAACAAAGAAATAATCATCCGAAAATTATTTGTTTGTAACAAGCAAGGCTATAAACATGTAAATGATAAGAGGTAGTCAAGAAAAGTAACTGTTCCTAGGACTGATACGAGAGTCAATTATAAGACTTGAATGGTGATTTGTAGGAGAGAGAACACATGGATTGTCAAACAATTCAACGACGATCATTCAAAGCATAAAATAAGTAGTCCAGATAAAGTGATGAAGCATCGTTCTCATAGCAATTGCATCAAACAACTCTGGTCGAAAATCTTATGCATAATCTAAACGATCAAAGGTTACAACCTTCTACAATTTCGAAGGTTGTGAATGCAATCAGTGGAGGTTATTCAGAGAAGATTACTTCTCAACAGTGTCATGGTCTCAGAAGCACAAAAAAGAGAAATTTTGGAAGAGAAGCTCATGCAATTATCAAACTTCCCAAAACAAACAAGCCTTGGATCCTGACTCTTATTTTGTTATGCAATTAGATGGTGGCCTCACTTTTAGAAGTGATTTTTGGGCTGATGAATGGTCGAGAGCATGAAATTTAGTAATCTTCTTGTTTTTATGTCACTTATAGAATAAATAATTTAAAACTTCCTTTTAATCCATTTACCGAAGTAAACCATCATCAGCAATCAATATTGTTTGGATGTGCACTACTAGCTGATGAAAAAGAGCAGACTTTTCTATGGCTCTTTAGAGAATGGTTGAGATGTATATCAGGGATAGTACCTACTACAATAATCACGGATCAAGATGGAGCTATATGCAATGTAGTTCAAATTGTTATTTAGAAAGTTATCATCGATTTTACAAATGGCATCTTGACAAGCAAGAACTAGTCCATCTTCAAAAGTTGCATCAGGATCATGAGTGTTTGGGAGGATTATAACACATGGAAGAAGACAGTACAATAAAGAAATTTGAGGCGAAATGGAAGAACATGAATGAGAAATATAATTCGGACAATAAAAGTTGGTGTGATGCACCGAACTAATACAAATATTAATGAAAATAATAATAAAATCAAGGTGCATGATGGCCGGCCATGTCCTCTTATTAAGAGGACTTGCAAAGCCCAACTCCGATATACTCAACTAACATATGTTACCAGATATGACTTATAAAAACTTTATTTTCTAAATCCAAGCTTACAATATATGAATCACCGTATATAAGTGTTCAACCAACAGTCTGGCTCACATCCTGGAAGCACGATGGGATTTATTTGTCAAGCCACACTCAATTGAAATTTTGTTTATAATTGGGGTGAGCTTTCCACGCGCTTAGTAAGTGGTACATACTCAATAATTTATGTAAATAAAACCACAGTGAAATATGGTCATAATGAGCTTATGATAAATATGCATCATTCTTAAAATAATTTACATGCATAGAAATTAACCAATGTCACACCCTATCTTGACAACTAGACTATCTCTAGCAGTAATCTGCCTAGAAAAGCTATCTACCGCGGCGCTCTGCCTTTTACGTCATATCTCAACCAGACTGCCTATATCGGTGATCTATCTAGCCTGGAATGCCTACAGCTGCGGCATATCTATCATAACACTCAACTCCCTTAACAGGCCTGTGAGATACTTAATTTCTTGGTGTACATCATTAGCCAATGTACAATGCAATATTTGCATCAATATGATTCAAATATCATTTGGTAAAAATTGCTTGCCATGTATAGCCGACAACAGCAAAATCAAATATTCATACATGATTAATTCAACAAGTATTATTGGAATAAAAACATTAAGTGATTCGAAGCAAATATTAGAGAAAAACTATAGTTCCTATCATTCATCGGAACTGTTTTAAGGAGGTCTACTGTGATAATCGACCAATGTGCGCAAAAACACTATCTAACTGTATTATATTTATTATGAAAAATGAGAAAATGTGTCATTTAATTATTCATATGCATGTACCTCAAATTTATATTTCAATGCAAATAAAACAATGTAATTTTTTAGTATATGAAATAATCTAACTTAACTATTCATGTACTATCTGCTTGTAACTGTGCATACTCACATAAAAATTGTAAGAACTTATGACATTTAGAAGCACGTAATGGTAGATATAGTTAGGAAACTAATAAATACTATGAATCACACATTATGTCATTAGGAGAAAAAGAGTTATCAATGCATATCACCAGCTAGAGTATTAAACAAGGTTTTAGATATCGGTTATCGGGGATTTATCAGACAGTCAAAATGCATATCGGATAGCGGATATCGAGGATATATCAGAGTGACATTACTGGATGGTGATATACATAATATAATATTCTAAAATGTAATCTAACCATACTCAATAAAATATAAACATGCCAAAATGTAAATAATTATGTTTAGGATCACTAACCAACGGTAGAAACTCGGGACGGGTCAGGTTTAAAGTGCATTGAATAGGTGCCCGTTGTCCGAAACCAAAACTCAAACCAAAGGCCAATAATTCCGATTTTTGGACCGACAATATCGGTCAATAACTCACTTTATCGCTGCATTATCGGCGATAAACATCCGAAAATGATAACTAATTTAGAATCGAACTTATCATAGCAGAAGGCCCCCAAAACCGATAAATTGTCGATAATATCAGTTTATCGGTCGATATTAAAAACATTGGTATTAAAACAGCCAAACAGGAACACAAGTCATCGACCAAGTGAATGTGAGAAGGCACGTATGTTCCATGCCATTTATCCAAATTTCTACAAGTATGGCTACATGCAACTAACGTACACTATACTAGTGTGTATGTGTGTGTGCGCACACACACCAAACACCAAGTTTGGTGCTTGGTAGTGAGGTGGTGGAATCTCAACCATAGGTGCGAGTGAGATTAGCTGGATGGCAAATACATACTCATCTTACACGTACTCTTTGTATTCTACAACCTTAAATGTGTGTGTGTGTGTGTGTGTGTGTGTGAGAGAGAGAGAGAGAGTGAGAGAGAGTGTGTGTGTGCGCGCGTGCGTGTTTATAAAAAGCACATAAAAGCATCGTACAATAGACATATGGAAGATTAGCTTTCTGTTCATTGTCTAATATAAGGATGAAGCTGATTCCAACTTCAATAGAAATGAGAACCTGTGGATTTTTTTGGAACCGTGCAAATAAGCCAGCCCCCTGAGGATATGCCGAGTGAAATTACGAACCACTGATTCTGTCATAGCTCCACAATGGTCACGAACATATTTATTGATCGAGCCAGGGAAAACATACTCTAGATATATGAAAAATCGATCCTCAGTCTGCATACAAAAATGATCTGCAGTTGAGCAACTTTAATTTAATCTGCAAAATCGAAATACATACAATTTGTGTGACTGCTCACCATTTCGCTCCCATAATACTGCACGATATTTGGGTGCTTTAATTGACTAAGGACTTCTATTTCCTGACAGAGAAATAGGGAAATTGACAGTATTATAGAGTACATAGACTGACTATAGAAGATTACATAATAAATAGGTCAAAAAAAAATAATATCTCCCGGAACAATAACATGAGTGTAGAAGTAACTAAAGCTTGAAAATAAGTCACATATGTTAACATAAACTAGTACAAGTAAAAGGTTCAGAGGAAGATATATTTATTATAATCGCAGTAGAATATAATGAACAAATCCAAATGCGATCAACAATCACATCACAGAAAGAGGACACATGATAAATATTTATAATACAAGATGGAACCAACAGATTTTGTGAAGAACACACGAGTGAACAAATTACAATGTCAAAGAATTTCTGGTTATCCTTTTCATTTCTTAAAACCCAAAATTAAGCTGACGCCTCTCAGTCACAACGAGGGTTGGTTTTGTAAGCTACAAATAAATCAGCTGCTGCATGATTATGGTAAAGTCAAGCATATCCGTGGTCCGTTTGATGAACGATGTTCACTCAACAAACGAAAATCCTTGTGTTGCTATAGCCAAAGTGTCCAATTGGAAGCTAACATGAGTTAATGCAAATAAATAGCTCTTACGATTTCCTTCATCATGTGGGTTGCAACCGAACAGCCATTGTTCCATGTATAAGCTACAGGTAGCTAACAAATATACATATCCATAACTTCAGCTATAGCAACATGAATTTTCATGTAGATACAGTGGGAATGTTGCCTGAATAGCAAGAGCGTGTGATGTGAGCTACTTGTGTCTGCAATACTAATTGAATAGCTTACCAAACATGTGCTAAGATTAAGGTAAACTTTATGTCTTGGATGTAAGTTACATGGTCATCTATCATAATAAAATAAGCATCTCACGTTCACAAAAATATACAAGAAGAAAACCAATTGCCAGAAGAATGTGAGAAAAGTCTGGAAAACAAACCTGCTCCAACTGTTTCAAACATTCAGCAGATTTTGGATCATC
Organism: Asparagus kiusianus; assembly: GCA_022839385.1. NCBI lineage: Eukaryota > Viridiplantae > Streptophyta > Magnoliopsida > Asparagales > Asparagaceae > Asparagus > Asparagus kiusianus. Next base: position 32,029 of record BQKN01065877.1, on the reverse strand, counting down.
AGGAATTATATTTACTTCTTTCATGGCACATAAAGCTCCAGTATGTCTGTGGAACAATATCATGCTTGTGACCAAATTACCAACCGCCGAAAAATCACCAAATGGTTAAACAGGAAATCACCTACCTGTTCGTTGCCACATAGACATTTCCAAATGTACCGCTTCCAATGAGTTTTTGCTTTTGCCATGGAGATGGCTCTGGTTTTGCCGTATTAGGATGAGTAAAAGGGGACTGCGATGGAACTGCAGCTCCTGGTGGTAGAGGCAATGGGTGGACATTTGCATTGCCATTATCTTCATGCCATGAAACTGAGTTTTCAGGGTACTTGGGATGCACTGGTGATGAAGGTGCGCTAGGATTTCGTGATCTTACAACAGGACTTTTTGAAGTGGGACTATACATTGACGGGCAGCCAGGACTAACTTTCCCAGGTGACTGAGTAGAGGAACCTGGCATCGTATCGTCTGAAACCACGTCTGAAGGTGACAAGAGACCCTGAGGGAAATTGTAAGTATGGTCGTTCTCTATATTACTTCTTCGTGGACTAAGTACTGGACTTGAAAATCTTGTGGACGGAGCACTTTTAGCAGGTATGTTCAGCCTGAAGTTTACAGTTTCAACAGAATTTGGATCATGCAGAGCCTTCCTATAATCACTAAACATTGATTTGCCTGCTGGTGCATCAACATGCTCTGGACTTTTTAGAGCAGCCTGATAAGTTAACCTACTGCACTAGAAAATGGAACTGTCATAAAACTCCAAGTATTGCACAACCACAACCAGACAAAATAGACCACAAGAAATGCTCACACTTGTTAGGACAAAAGTCCAAAAGGAATTTGAACATGTTGGCTAGCATCATGGTGTGTAACAATTGAATCAACCTATAAATTGTTCTATAATGGCCTTATGAACATAAAAGATCGTATGGAATATAAGATTTCTGAAGGATTACCAGAATCAGCATAAATTCCTAATGATCCACCAGATTTCTTATTTACCTTACCAAGAAAGTCACTAGAAAATAATGCTTATGCACCTTGAGACAGAAGTTACAACTCAATATTTTCTTGCATTACTTATTCAAACTCAAAAGATGCAGTTATTCTAGCAATGTGTTGATTTTCAAAAAATAAGTTCATTGATAAGCTTCTTTTTGACCTCTCAAAAAAGCTCAACTAAGAATCAATGAATTTAAAACTTGAAAAACAAAACAAATAAAATAAATCGACGACAAAATTGACATGGCTACTTTTCTTTACTGTACAAGCGGAAACGCACACTCAAGTAAAAAAAAGAAAAACTATTTTATTCACCTGGGTCTAGATTGTGAAAGGGGGGACTCTAGCCACGGGGTTTACTCGGCTGGAATTAAAGCCAAGGTTCCTCGCACCAAAAAATGAAAAAAAAAGAAAGAAAAACTAGTTTGAATAACTATTGTCTATGAGGTGGTCTGAACATACAAAGATTAGAATATCGTAGAGTTATGATCTAAACAGTGTTTTAAAGGTGAGGTTAAGGTGATAGGATTCTATGTTGGCAAGAGACGCTAGAAAAGGGGATCACTTGAGTGAACTAAACGATAGATTACAAAAATTCATAAACATGACAAATAATATACAAAAAAACACAATATCAATAAATGTTTGAAAGGAGTATTACTATTCCTCGTGTTTTTTTTGTATACGGGAATGGGCATTACAAATTAAATCCTCGTGTTTTTTGTACAATATCAAACATACAGAGTTTTTAGTCTCTCTTGTATACTCCTTTTAACTAGCAGAATACCTGAATCCCTTACGCCTCATTTGGTGCACGGGAATGTGCGGGAATGGAATGCACATTCCCACTACTCATTCATGTTTACCAAACACGAGGTCCTTTTGAAATCTAGAATGTTCATTCTCACTTCTCATTTATTCCCACATTTTGTGGGAATGAGCATTCCCAGTGAGATGGTAGGGAATGAGCATTGCCACTTAGGTGGAAATCAAAAATTAAAATAACTTTCAAATATGCATGATTGCTTATTAATTAGCTAATACCAAAAATAAAAAGGTTATAATTCTCACTTCATTCTCTTATCCAAACCAAATTTGCGGATAAGAATGAGCATTCTATTCCCACCCTAATTCCATTCAATTCCTTCATCCCATTCTCACTTGACTTGGTTCCTGTGTGCTAAATGAGGCGTTAAGTTCTTAATGGGTACAAGAACATCTGGTTGCTATATATTAGACTGTTAGTTATCACTTAATTTATACTAACATAATCAAGCCACTCTTTGTACAAAAATAAATGTGCGATTGTAAGCTCACATGTTTAACTTAGTCTTAAGAAGCATGATGAATCCTATAACCATCACTAAGATATAGCTTTATTTTTTTTATCACCCCCACTAAGAAGACATACATATACAAGCTTCTACCTTTATTAACAAATTGTTGAGAAATTAATACCAAATCATTACAAGGAGTTTGAAGGTCACCTTGGAACCAGAGGCCTGAATGAAGTTTGAAAGTTGCTATGGAAAGTGGAGAATTAATTATGAAATCTAAGTGCCTAACTCCACGCTATAAAAGGAGAGGAGGGTGTTTGTCATTTGAGGAGTCATCCAAGAAGTGTCTTGGGTTCACATATTTCCTCTACAATTGTTCTTCTCTACCAAAGATTATATAATTATATCCACTGGTGGTTGGGGTTGTCAAACATATTGCAGGTTGTCTAATAGAAGAAGGATTTGACTCCACATATTGTACAGGGTGTGAGTGAGAGTGAGAGAACTCTCTTGTATTGTATACCGTTATTCTCGATAGTGGAAGTTTTCTTATTGTGTTGCCTTTGAACGTAGGCTTAGGCAGAACCACGTAAATCTTGGTGTCTCTCCATTTTTTTTTTATTGTCAAATTTTGGAGGTTGGGTTGATTTCGACCCAACATAAACAAACTCCTCTCAAGGATAGAATCTCTTGTCACCAGAAACAGCACTTTGACAATAGCAGTAAAAATCTACACTTTTCTTGCATCAACCACCTAGAAAGCCACATAAATAAAGTTCTCTTAAATGATAACAGAATATCTTATCATGCTATGAACACATATCCATTTCTTACTAAATTTCCTAGACTTTATTTCATAATTTTTGCGAAAAATAACAAAGCTAAACTTTTAACAAAAACAGCTTAATTGAATTCTCATACCATGCAACTGAATCTGACGACCAACACCCTTCATCCCCTCCGCTCCCCTCCCTTGGCGACGGCAGCCTACATCCCCCGGACAAAAACCGAAGCTCCCTCCTATTCGGCGACTGCGGCGAGTTCCCGGGCAATGGCAGCGGCTGGGGCAGCAGCACAGGCGACGAGGATGACCTCAGAGGGGTTACATCAAGATTGGTCGGCGATGTCGTGACCGGGGTCGGCGCAGAGCTGGCGCCGGCGACGTCAATGTTGGTGAGGTGGCGGAGCTTACGCTGGCGAGTGAGGCGAGGCTGAGCGGAGGAATCGCCGCTGCCCCGGCGGCTGAAGATGGCGGGAGATTCATTGCGATTCCGGCGAGGGGAGGAGGAGGAGGAGGAGGGGGAATTGGTGCTCTTCCACCAAGGCATAATAGCGAGCAGAATGGAGGATCATGGTACAAAGGAGAAGAGAAATCGAGCGAAAAAGATCACATTTTTAAGGGGATCGAGATTGAAAACCCTAACCCTAACAAGGGGAAGGAGATGGACATCGGAGGGGGTTAAATGTAAAGAGGGGAATTACGCGGAAAGAAGCGGAGGAAGGAGTCCGCTGCTCTGCTACGCGCGCGAGGTCAAACTCTTTAAATCCCCCTCAAAAAAAAAAATTTTTAATTGTTTTCTTATACTCTCTTTTCTTTATTTGTTTTTGTTCGCCTTTCCTTTTCGCCCTCACCGGATACCGCTTCCGACAACTTAATATAGGGTATGTTTTTAGATTAGTCCTTGTAAGAATGGGTTATTGCAAATGCCATGTGCTGTACTGATACTGCAAAAACAACGCCTTTTTTTCCCCATCACTTCGAGATCGGTAATAGGTTGGTGATGTGAACACGGCTTTGTGGGGGGCTTATGTGATTGAAGCCCACGCGGAAACAGTCCCACGCGGAAACAACCAAATCCACCCGAATACCCGAAATCACTATATATATCAATTTGTTTTTTTAGAGCATTTGAGCGGAGGAGGTTTTTGAGGCGGCTGAGAATCTCTTTGCTGCTACAGAGAAGGTGCAAAAGAAAAGAAAAGAAGAGGCTTTTCTTTTAGGGTTTTTTTTGTGCATCTTTTGTAGAGAGAGTTTGTGTGAGAGGTTTGAGAGTTTTGTATGAGGGTTTTATTTGTGAGATTCGTGTGTAAACCCTAGTTGTATTCTCTCCCTCTATTAGTAGATCTCCCCCCTCCTTGCCCCGTGGACGTAGGCAATTTGCCGAACCACGTAAAAATTGGTTGTACTGCTTTTGTGTGATTTGTAATAGTTTTTTAGGTTCCCTCGACGCGCAGTCCTAGAGCTGACGAGAGGAAGAGCTAATATCCTACTTTGATAGGATATAAGCTTCAGATTCTTGTTCTCTTTGAGAAACAAGAATTCTTATTGCGACCTGACTCTCTTGTTGTGCTGTCGAAGTGCTGCCGAAATTTCCGCTGCGCGCAACAAGTGGTATCAGAGCATACCGTTTGTACAACAGGTGATGACATTAATTAAGGATAACATACAAAATTTCTTGTTATTCATCCATAATTATCATGTGTTTAATAGTTTAAAACCTAATATTACTCATTATCAAGTAATAATGCATGCAACAAAGCAAAGAGGTACGTTGATGGTATGCTACGGGTGTGGTGATACTAATTAAGGACTAATCATATCCCGCTATACTGAAACATGGTATAATTACACTGATCTTGGAGATTACGTACCTACATGAATAATTTGAGATTACACGGCTAATCTTGGAGTCTAGCAGATAAACAACTCCTGAGGTTGCAAATACAAGCACCATTTTCATGATGGCTAAGGTATTTTAATTCCACCTCATTTATCAAGAATGTATTTTAATTAGGCAAACCTGCTTTAAGGCATTTTAATTGTTCAACTTACCAACAAGGTCATTTTTCTCGTCGGTGACCAGTTTTCCAGCGAGAGCTCGTCACGTGCGTGGCACATGATGACTTAAACTGTTTTTTAGCTGCTGATGTGGCACAAATTTTCTGACATGGATAAAACAATTAGGAGAATAAAAGAAGGGATTCAAGCTGCGATTAGGTGAGATTGGAAACTAGGGTTATCACTCTCTATCTCCGAAAATCGTCATCGTCCTCCGAAGAGGATTTTAATTGATTCAAACCTTCGCATCGGCTTCAACCTGTACCAAGTCGTCGTCCTTCGAAAATCACCTTCTGCATCAACTGAGGAACACCATCACATGGAATCCTTGCAATCTATCTCATTCAACTGCCTCCTCCACGATTTCTCACTCTCTATCTCTCTCTCTCTCATGTTCAAATTCTAAAAATAAAAGGGACGAATATGTCCTATTTAGGGTGAATTAGGATTTTTAGAAGGTTAATCCCCGTCTTTAAACACTGGCACGTCAGAAAATTCGTGCGACATCAGCAATTAAAAAACAGTTTAAGTCATCACGTGCCATGCACGTGACGAGCTCTCGTCGGAAAACTATCGCCGACAAGAAAAAGGACCTTGTTGTTAAGTTGAATCAATTAAAATACCTTAAAGCAGGTTTGCCTAATTAAAGTACATTTTTGGTAAATGGAGTAGAATTAAAATACCAATATGAGTATTTAGCCTTTTCATGATCATCCGCATTGATACGCAAACTGTAAGATCAGCCACGCAATTACACCATGATGATTGAAAAACACATTTGGTACAACAATGTAGGAAACAATTTAATTGTTATCATTGAAGTTGAATCACATTGGTACTAGTTTAGTCTTTGCAGATTCAAAGAACAACCCTTAATAGATTTCGGATTTATTATTTCCGCACTGTGTTACTTACTCACCTAAAGTCATCCACCATATTTAAACTGAGGAATAGAAAAAAAAAAAGAAGGTAGGGTATCATTCACCCCCACCCCACCCACACACACAACAAACACACACACATAAAGTTGTGGGTAGAACTGAGTGGAAAGAAATTTCCTTATATTTTCTTTCTTATAATCACCCCCAATGAAATCCAAACATGACAATAAATATTTTATTAAATAATGAAGCGCTATGTTTTGAGAAAATAATAATAATAATATGATTGAGAAAATAGACTATCTGTGTTTTTAAAACAGTAATTAAAAATTCCAAGCCACTAGCAAAATGGTGTGAATTAAAGAACAAATTTTCACTTCAGCCTCATTTAATTTTTTATTATTATTGAAATCGATTTTTTTCTATTTACCAAAACCGACCCGATTTCTTGATTAGCAGCTCAATCACCTTCCTAATTAGTCGGGGTTGGCAACCCCGACTATTTAGGAGGGTGTTAAACCCTAATTAGAAGCCTTAAGCCCTAAAAATTAATGTCTTAAATAGTCGGGGTTGGCAACCCCGACTAATTAGGAATGTGATTAAGCTGCTAATCACGAAATCGGGTCGGTTTTGATAAATAAAAAAAGAGGTTAATTTTAATAATAAAATATTAGAATGGGGCTGAAGTGAAAAATTGTTCATGAATTAAACTTAGATCTCTTGGAAACTACCCTTCTATTTTGACCTACCATGAGCTCTGAAGTTATTTTATTTTCTTAATTCCTCAAGTCAAACACAAGTTATTGATAATAACAAATTTAGTTATTAAATTCCTAATTATTTGCAACTAATAAATGACAAAAGCATTCATTAATGCATGTCCCCTTTCACGACTTTATACGGACTGACATATTTTCTTATGCGTGCTTAAAGATTAGGTAAGGCATTGGGCATTCTCGGAGTACATCATATCATATACTACTTCATTTTGGAGAGAGAAAATAATAACGTTTATTTCTGTTCTTTTCAGAAGTGTCACATTAATGAAGATTTGATTATCTATAATCAAAATAAAAAAGTGTAGAAACTGAGATGGATAAATTAAAGTATTTCTTAGATTTAGGAATGAATCATAACTAAATAAATCTTGATAAATAATTATAATTGAAAAAGGGAATTCTCTTTCTTTCTTTCTTTCTTTTTTCAAGTAAAGAGTATCTAAATATTAAATTCAATGGACATTTTAACCACTTTCATGTAGAAGTAACAATTAAAAAGGTGAAGGCGGGAATAAGAGATTTATCTTTGGATCCAGATGTTGGGGATTTTAAGGAGATTAATATGCGGAACTAAACACTAAACGAATAACGGCACCAATGAAAAATATCACAAGCAAGCAAACACTAAGATTTAACGTAGTTCGGCAAAATCGTGCCTACGTCCACGGGGTGATCTAGAGAGAAATATTTTACTATGAATCAAGAGTACAATCCCTCCAAGTTACACCTGAACTTGAGGATTAAATCACAAGAGAAAGATACAGTGTTACCTCTAGGGCACAAAAACCCTAAAACCGGTCTCACCAAAAATCTCCAACTCCCGTGAAGAAACCAGCACTGTACCTTCGACGGCGTCATCATTCTGAAGACAACGTTTTTTGAATCACTGCAATCGGACAACCGAGCGATCTAGAATCTGAACTTTTTTCTCTCTCTTCTTCTCTCTCTCTCCTCCTAGGTACTGTAGCAACCATGTTATCGGGTTACTGTAGTTGTTCACCCGGAAATTGTTTATATAAAAATTGATCACAAGGCTCTCTTATATAGAATTCTCCAAACCTATTCTTATTTCAAATAGATCATCCAAATCCTCTTCTAAATAGAGTTCTAATCCATGTAAACTTCTTATAGATAGAATTCTAATTTATATAGACCTCGTCATATGGACCTTATCTTGAGCTGGACCCACAACACCAGAGCAAGTCTATAAAATAGTAATCATTTTTGGTTATATATAAAAGAGGTCATATTTGTCTTTGGATCCGGGGCTAGGATGTATGGATCTAGAGCGTAACTAGAAATTTATACTTTTTTATAAAAATATATGTTAAATCATTAATAACTTTCTTAGAATTGTTTATCTATACATCTCATGGTCTAAGAATGAATGATATGTAATGGTGTCACGAAACCGGTTGTTTTGAAATACATGAATTCTCCGATTAAAAAAAATCTCAAACAAAATGATTGTGATCCTCCTAGCTTTGATTATTTTAGAAGAACTTGAATTATACATATGCTAAAATGTATTTTCATATGAAGTTGTAAGTTTATAAAGAAAGATAAAACTAAAATAACAGTTAAAGTCCATACAGAATTAATGAACAAGTCTTTTCAATTTGGATACCAAAAAAATTCCTAAAAAAAACTTAATCTGAGAACGTTAGAAAATAAATCAATTCAGTTTCGTCCTAAATAAGTCTTGGAGTGATAAATGCAACAAACCGGCACGTTAGAGGGATAAATGCAATTTACGCTCTGTTCATTCCCAGGTTTGAGAGAGCCAGATGGAGACAAAACTCCTGATGGATGCTAAGAAACAAAATATTAATTTAAACTTAGCAGTAAATTAAATGTTTTACTTATTTTTTGCCCTTTCAGACTATAATAATATGTAGAACGCATGTCAACGGTTTATTCGGTGATCGGGTAAATGCTTACATGATAATAATCGAACAATAATCATCTTTATTTTAACTCACAACACAGTTTCATCACTGTTGGTTTGTTTGAAAATTGAGTATATAAAATAAATTGACGATGAGGTGCTTGCATCAGCCTTAATCACTTTATGATGACTTATTTACGTTACGCGTGGGGATAAACTTAGATTGGACTTCGTTCACATTTTAATAACGATTCAAAATGCACTAGATTTACGCTTAATTAAGCTACTACATAAGCTACATGTATCGAGTCAATTCACTAGCCCTGAGAAAGGAAAGGAAGGAATCAGACTGTCTCTGCATTATTAAATCCTGACTAGGTCTCCTCACAATTTTATATTTACTTATTAAAAAAATAAAATAAAATGTGTCTTTATAATTGGTAAGTGGATGGGATGGGAGCTGATTAAGTCAAAGGCTCCGTTGTCCATTGTTTGACTTTGGTTAATTGAGTTCCCAAGTATTTGTATGTTGCATAATGTAATGGGTTTGATAATTAATATAATACGTTAGCTTGATTATATATTAGGAGAAGGGAATAGAGGATGGAGAATGGACGAGGTTGTATTTGAAAACTTTGTATTACTGCATGTAATCCTTTCTTTTTTAAGAAAAATGTTATTGCACGTTATTTAAATATATCAAGTTTAAGGTCATGGAAAACAGAGGTTAGAGGGATTAAGTAGGCAATTAAATCTATAAATTTAATTAGTGTACCGTACGATCACTGGAATGGATGAGAGCTTACGAATCAAATTTACTAAACTAATCTGTACTTACATATATTCCAATAAAGCAAAAAAACTTGATTGCATGTTATTTCCACTCTGCAAATTCTAAGGGCTCTAATAATTGATAACTGATAATCCTTTTTATCAACCATGTCATCTTAATCCAATGCGCTCTACATCTCGGAAATCTCTATGTTTAATCTTTCATTCTTTCTAAAAAAAAAATTCTAATATAGCTACAACAATATTAATTTAAACCCCTTGCATCGCTCGGGCAACAACTAGTATGATTTATGAAATAACCCATATGGGATTAAATGGAGAAATTCAATTAGCTAGGTAAAGCAAGTTGGCCTGTAGCACTACAAATCAAAATCAACTCCTCTTAGAACACGAACACAACCTTGGCAGAATCCTGACAATCTCTAAAGATTTTATCATTAATAAGTGAACTACAACATTTTGCTTCATTTCTAAATGTAAGCGTCAATAATAGCTTGCACAATGAATATGCTCCTTCTAGACCCTGAAAGTGCCCTTTTTTCTTCAGCAGAGGCTCTAGCTTGAAATTAACAGTAATGCGCAAAGTTGAACTGGAGACTTTTTGCAAGTCTTTGATGTTCAATTGGCTTCAGTAGTTGTTTCCTTGGTTTCTGGCTCTGGAGGCTTTGTGGCCAAGATTTTACAGATTGGAATCGCATTGTTCTTGCTTAAAAGCTTCAAAGATTCGTGAACCTTGACATCTTGCAAAAGAACTCGATCATCAATATCTAGATTTGTCAAATCTATTTCGATCTTCTGTGGGATGTGTTCAGTTGGGCATAGGTATTTCAGAGTGGTCCTTATCTTTTGCAAATAACCCCCTGTTTTCAAACAAAAAGGAAAGATAGCAGTCTGAGCTTGAAAAACGAGAGAATGAAAAAAGAAAATGCCTGAAACTAACAACAACTATCATGGCTATAATCAGGGTAACAGAACAAACAATGACTTATTTCAAATAGTCTTGCCACATTCTTGCTCTCGTGCTTCCATCCTTTTAAGTTTGCATTTTCAATATGTTCCGCAGACTGTTTTACTTGTTTGCACTCATTATATTCCCGCTATATACTCTGGTTTTCCAAAAATTTTAACGGGCATCATGCCCCTAAATATATAATAAATTCCTTGTGGTTTGACAATCAGAAATGGCATTTAAGCAACAGTTTATCATACTTAGAAATTTCTGTCGGATAAAGGTAGCATCATAAGATTCCCCTTTTTGTAAGAGCCTTATCAACAGGACTACTGTTGAGTTTAATTTCTATACGGGCCACATTGATCCATGGACATGGATGTCGCGGCATTGACATAGCCCTCTTACAGGTTGTGGGATGTTAACAGCATGTGATGTCTGATACCAATGCATTTTTATGTCCATCACCAAAATATTTGCATCAGCTCTAATGCAGAAACCTACGAGACCCTCTACAAAACAAACTGATCAGAAAAAGACGTTGACAACTTCAATTCTGATAAACATTGACACATGCACCTGAAACTTCTGTTTATAATCAAGCTGGTTATAACAGAACAGATGGAAGGTTTACAAGCTATATGCCTAAAACAACCAACTCAAAATCTAGGAAGCGTTGACACCTCCCACTTCTGTCAGAAAAGATAAGTTTAAGTACTTCTAGATAATGTAAACTGCTGCTAAACAGATTCAGCCCTTGGTCACAGAAAGAACATATATTTGGAGGGAATTACCCAGCAGTTAAGCTATTTCAAAACTCAATGAGAAACATATTGTCATGGTCTTCTGATGCGTATCAGCAAAGCAATACATTAATGTCAGCAAAGTAATACATTAATAGAGAGGAAAAAATAAGTATGAGGTGGCAGCTCTACCAAGCACCAAGAGGAGTCATTAACACTTAATAGTCTCATTAGAGTAGGTGAGGCTTACAAATTCGTCTCTTGACAACTCATTTCGCTAAAGGAGATGGCAGCTCAAACCCAATATCCCTATAGGGTATCGGTAGTTATTAGTCTTTGAGAAATGCCTTACATCAATCTAAAAGACACTAAGAATTTCAAAACCTTGTTTCAGGATTCAAAGGATGCCCTAACATGCGCATAAGGTGCATAAGACGATCTGACACCAATAACATTGTATGCAATATCCTTTCTGTACCAGAAAAGAAAAAGGAAAAAAAGGGGGAAAATGGCCAATACAAATGAAATCTGTCATACTTCGTGAAAGTCTTAACAATTACCAACATCCTTAATGTTCACTCTTACATGACAAGTGAAATCCTTTCAGAGTTTTAAGAGGACTCCATAAGATGAATGCTCTGCTTCTTTGTGCATGACAAATCCTCCAGTAATTTGTTTTCCATTGAACATATCACATCAGCGAACATATTGGAAAGACAGTTTGTGTTATTGCAAACAACTATGCAAATAACCACTTCATTAAACGAGGAATGCACTTCAGTTACACAGACAAACCGCATAATTGGAACAAAGTGAGTCCCGTCATATACCATTAAACGAACCACATGATTTTTCCTTTTTCTAAACAATGAGAACCCAAGCCACTTGGACCCATTGAGTATTGATTCGAGAAACCACCCCCTTAAAATAGTTTACCCGATCAGCCCCCCACCCTCATTACTCAATTAACTAACAATCACACATTTTCTCGTTTTCAAAGAAGCCAACCCTTACCCACTACCCAGTTAGACCTATTGATTCGGAAAAGCAAACCCTTAAAAGACTTCACCCAATCTCTAAACTAAAATCCCATCAGTAACCACTTCCAGCCCCCTTCCTCGCACGATTTTACGAAAAATTACACATGACAAATTAAAACCCATTACACATGACAAATTAAAACCTAATCCAATTTAACCAATCAAATCAAAACCAATCCCTAAAAATCTTTTACCCAGTCCTTAATGTAGAATCCCTCCATCCCTCCGGCATTTCCTCCATTTCTACATTCCACTTACTCCAATGGGTTTCAAAGATCCAATGGAACCTTTTTTTAATCAATTCTGGATAAATATGGATTATATCATTATAATTCAAAAAGTGGCCCAATTTATTGACCTACTTTTGCTACCAGAAGGATTTCTCTTAGCCACAAAACTACCTTTTTGGATACACTAATGTCTGTAATAGAGTTAATATATCATATGCACTAGTGTTTATGATTTATAATCCTTAGGATTCATTGAAAGGAAAGTAGATGCAGCCCAAAGGGTTCTCCTTCTAAATAATATCCAAGGAATTCTTGTCAGAGACTCTGAACCATGCAAACAAGGCCTTAATGAGGTGGTAAAGACTTCATCTTGTAATAGTCATACAAATAGAGAAACCAACTATGGAAGATATTCTAGATGAAAAATTCCTCAAGGACCCAAAATATGGGACCAATAGAGGGGACAAGTGAGGTGTCTCCCTCCTATTGGATAATGAGTTGGCCATTATTAATTATGGCCAACTCATTATCCAATAGGAGGGAGACACCTCACTTGTCCCCTCTATTGGTCCCATATTTTGGGTCCATGTAGCAAAGCTCATTCTAGATTGACAGCCAACTCCTGTTTGTCAAGTAAATAAATAGAAAATAGATAAAAGATGAAGCATTACATCTTCTACCCCCATATGGTTATATAATTATAATGTGGTCCAGACACTATTCAAGTATTAACAAAGGCAGGCAGACTAATCAGGCATGACAATCATGTTGAAACATGTGGGGCGAATCAGTTCAGGATTTGAATTAATAAAAGATTTTAGGAAAGCAAGAAATGAAATAGAAAAAAAAAGAGAAATCTCCTTAGTACAAAGGAAAATATGAAAAGGAAGGGAAAGGTAAAATGTTACCTCTTCATCGACTTACCATGGTAGAAAGAAAGAGAAAAGGAAACTGTTAACCCTTCATTGATTTATCATAGCAGATCCCAAAAAAAATCGTAATATATCAGTTGTTGACACATTTTGATTGTCTGAAAAATGACGCCATCAACAAAAGAAGGATGCAGCTTCATTACTTTTTTTTATTCGAGCTACAGAGCAAATACATAAACTTATTCTAAATGAGTAGTGTCCTTGCCTATCAAAGTCACATGACCAATTTCTAGAAGAGCATGCATGAAGCTTTAGTAGCTGTTTCCATCTACTTCTATTTCTTTGGCTACACAAAAAGATAAGCGCAATTGTACATATACAGGAAAACATATACCAGCACAACATTACGGGCATCAACAAATCATGTGCCCCTATCCATATTGTAATGAAATTCCATGTCTGAAAGACAACAATATATATGTCATGAGTGACTGGCGCACAAACCATTCATAAGGACAAATAAAGCTGAATCCCTACATCTCCCAGTTTAGTTTAAATAAATTCTATCCTACAATCCTACTGTTACTAAAAGCAACGTGTGAAGACAAAGAAAACATGAGCCTGTCCAAAATTGCACCATATAGCTACCAGCCTGCCTACTACAAGTCTACAACTCATAACCTTCAAATACTGTACAGTGAATCAAATATCATGAACTCCGAAACCAATAGGAATACGCATCATAAGCAGAGAGTTGATGTACATATCAGTACCTATAAAGGCTGATATCAATGTTGGATCATAAGCTCCCAAATAAAAAGGAATACACACCATAAGCAGATAGTGAATGTACATAGCAGTTTAACTATAAAAGCTAATATCAACATAGTCCAATGAACTTTTAAATAAAAAGATTTATAAGAGAGGACCAGATATATGCAAACAAGGGAGATAACACAGTGAAACTACAACACCTAGATTATCCTTAGTTCACAACCATGCTTTAGCATCTCTATCAATGTCTTACTCCTTATAGTGCAAGTAGAAAGTTTAAAATTGAACTTCAAGATTTCATAATGCGAGATAAAAGCATGTGAAAGAAGTTAAGAGGTCATTCCTACTAAAGAGAAAATGAGGTAGGAACCGGTTGAGATAGTTTTGACTTATGTGGGACAAAGGACCATAAGTGCACCTGTTACAGAAATGACAGTATTGCAATTAACTGGGAATGAAGCCACCGACGTAGGCCTACTCAAATTGGAGTCAACTAAGATCAATATGATAGTGCTTAATTCAAATGACATGGGTTTTGATGAAACAGTGAAGAATTCATGTAATCCACCCAAAAATGACGTGATGGATTTTTTTTTTTTTTGGTACAATGTCATTAGAATACGAAGCCCAAATCTTAACTTATAAGTCAATTCCTTGCATTTCCTAGACTTAGCAAAAAGGAGTGTTGAATGGCATCAAATATTAATACAAATGAGATTAAAATTGAATTTTAACCCCCCGAGTTTCCTTAATTATGATCTTCCAAAAGTTAAACTATTTAACTTTACAACACCAACCCGAAATACATTTGGATACAATTTACTACTTAATACACTGCATTATCTAACTTCAACGGTGAGTTAGGTAGACCTGTATGGACCCCAACTACGGATAACATCTTTAGCCTCTGGTCAACGTAGGATTCTATTAGCATTCAAGGATTGTTAGTTGCTTGGGCTAATTGGGTTTGGTTCAAAGGTCATATATCTAGATTAGCTTCTTGTGCTTGAAAAGTGTTTGTGCAATGTCTCCCAACACAAGAGTTCTTCCGTAGGTGCAGGCTAAATGTTGTCTTGTGGTGCTTGTTGTGTATGGCTGCTGGTGAGAATATTACACATCTCTTTCTAGAGTGCCCACTCGTGTGTGATATTTGGGTCATGCATTCACACAATTGATGGTTGGACATGAGTCATTTTCATCTATACACATGGAGTTTGAGGCTATTTATATTAAAGGTCGTCGACCAAGCGTTATTTGGAGTAAACATGCACTGCGCATTGCTTTTGAGGGTATTAGTTTTGTGTGGAAAGAGAGGAATAAGAGATTGTTTACCTCTGATCCACCTTTGGATACTTACGTAAGTTACTTATTTAGTGCTCAACAATTTCAACCGTTGGAAGACTCGAGTCTCATAGTGTTATTTACTTTGTATGCTTCATTTTTCCTTGTTGTTTTTATAGCTCTAGACGTGGTTCTTATGAATTAGGTGTCATATCTTGTACTTCATTTTTATTTTAATCTAAGGAGGTTCACCTCATTCTTTCCTTTGGCAAAAAGAAACGTGAGTTAGGTAGAGTTCATATATTTGGTTAAGCTAGTGTTCTTAACTCCAAAGGTACAAGAAGAAATACAATTCTTTCTCTATATCTTCTTATCTGCCTATTCCTTCTTCTCCCTCTTATCTGAATAAAACACTTCCTCTTCTTCTCATTGGAATCTCTTCTAAACAAACTACATTTTGCAACAACCAGATGACGAAGTTAGTAAAATTTAAAATTACGATTCTAGAATTGAAAACTACTTCTTATATACCTAAGTTTATTAGTAAATACTTGTGGTTTACAAACATTTGCTATTGTTTCTGAATGGACATTAGGTCTTGTTTAGTATGCAGGAATGAGATGAAATGGAATGTGATTCCAAATGGTCATTTCCACATTATGTGGGAATAGGCATTGCTAATGAATGGTCATTCCCACTTAAGTGGGAATAAAAAAATATATATAACTTCCCATTATGCCCCCATTAGCTATGCATTCCAGAAACACAATCTTTAAAAAAATCTCATCCATTTTTATTTTTAGCTTGAATGTCAAAACCAAGATTTAATAACGACTCAGCAGAGTTGGCATGCTCATATTAATCAAGTGAAGACTAAAGTTTTTATATAATATATTATATTTCATCCTCACATACTGTTCGGGGTCACATGCTTAAGTGGCGCCGGACATTGTGATGTAGGACAATTTTTCCATTTCGCATTACATCGTTTCATCTTTCTTTGTTTATATCATATAATATAGCTCTTTGTACAACATTATAAAAATATGTTTTTTTTATATTTAGTTAGTAGTCAAGTGATGATTTACATTATAAATGTAACATTTTTCTTATAATCTTGTGAATGATATAGTACACTTTCTTTTATTTTCCCTTGATTCTTCCTAGACAAGAAATCTCGATTATTTATAAATTATTGGGGGAATGTTGTCGAATGAATTACTAGCAAACATTTCTTAGAAGTTAGAGCATGTTCATATTTGTTATGATTTTCTATAATTATTCTAGTTCAATTCTATTGTCAAAATTTAGTGTATATCTAAATTAATAATTAATCTAAAATGTAATTATTTTTATCAAAAAATAATTTCTATAAAAAGGGTTTTTGAATAGTAAGTCAATATATGGAAATTGTTGCTGAGGTGGCGTGCCAATATAAAACTATACAATGACAAGTTATTTCTATGAAAAAAATAAAATGTTATTCTTATATAACTTATTTCTAAAAGTTTGAAATTATTTAGCCATTGTTAATATTATTTTTAATATTTTAAAAATCTATGCTATTATAAGGACATTATTGTAAAATAGCAATACATTCTCACTTTTGAACACTGGATACTAAACGTGGGATGTGATGATATTGTCATTCTCACTTCATTCTCTAACCGCACCCAAACATAGGAACGATAATGAGCACATTGTTATCGAGGCGTGAGCCCCAGGCGCGCCCCGGGCGCGTGACGCTGCGGGCTGGGACAATTACGCTCCGCACCAGAGGCAGGACGATGCACGCACACGAAGTGCACGCCTCGCATGCGCCTCGTGTGCGCTTAACACCTACGTCATGTAAGACTCTTTCTTCTGTTTTTTTAAATAATTTATATATTACATATTTACATCATGTAATAGACTCTTTATGCTAGTTGCTAATCCATTCTCCATCTTTTCATGTTTAACCTATAAAAAGAAAATAATAATTAGTAATTTAGTATACTTATTTGTTAATTGTAACTTCCTTCTCTAATTAGCAAGCTAACTAGAAAATTATGAACATGTAAATATATAATTGTTACCTCCATTCTCCATCTTTTCATGCTAACTAGCAAATAACAATTAAGAATACTAACTAGAAAATTATGAACAATCATGTTTTTTTAATCACTTAATTGTTACTTAAAAATATATATATCATATTTTAAATAAAAATACATATTTCTTATTTGTTACTTGCTTGTTTTGTTTCATAGACTTTTTCTTATGTTGGAGATTATCTTACATTGTGATTTGTAGAAACTTATGAACTTTTCTATGTTATGCACTATGAAACACGGACACACATAACATGAAACCGTGTCGTGTCGTGTCCGTGTCGGACACACGTGTCGAACACACGTATCCTATGTATTTTTTAGGATTTGCCTCGTGTCGGCGTGTCGGATGGCCGTGTCGGATCCGTGTCCGTGCTACATAGGTTATGCATGCTAATTAAGACTCTTTCGTATTTTAGTAAGTGAAATTATATTTCTTGGTCTTTTTATATGATAATTTATAAACATGTTGTTCATATGTTTCTTTGTCTTATGTTGGAAAATATTAGTTTGAGTTGTGCGCCTCAATTCAGTGAGGCACACACATCGTCGTGCGCATTGCGCATGGTGCGCATAAGGGGTCTTTGCGCCTCGCATTGCGCCTTGCGCTTCGACAACAATGAATGAGCATTCCATTTCCACATCAGTTCCATTCCATTTCTTCCTCCATTCCATCCTCACTTGATTTGATTCCCACTTACCAAACATGACGTCAGTGTCAGACCCTTATATAACATAAGACGTCAAACATGACAATTGCCATAGACCTAGACACATGGACATAAATGTATATGTGTATTTTTTTCCAGTGTTTATATTTTGCTCATTTAAGAATATTCATTGGGTTGTTATTCACATATGACATAAGATGAGTTTTATTACTTCATCTTTGAGATACTTTTAAGGTTCACAATTTTCACCCTTGCAAGTGTTAGACATGAATCAACATGCATATGTGTGAAATACATTTGGTGAGGGGAAGTGTCTTATATGGTCACGTATCAGAGCCTTAAAGCCAAATATAATTGAGGCTATCTATAACATAGTTCAATGTACTAGAAAAGTATGATGTTATACTACCATAAAAAGATCATAAAAGCAAGACCAATGAAAGGGTCACATTGAAGTATGCTACATAACCCTTCACATCTATTAAACACTAACCAATCAAAACCAATAAAACATGAGGAAAGAAAGACCCAACGTTATCTATCGATCATAATCACAATCTACCACCTATAACAAGCCTTAAAGATGCCTTTACGCTGTTTGATAAAATGCTTAATTAATCATCCCTCCTCAAACATATCACTACCATTACACTCAAAGCTAAATACCAAACTATAACACAAAATCCATGAAATAAGCAATTACGAAAAAAAAACAAAACCTTTCTTGAGCCCAGGGCAAGCCTTCTCCCCTTTATAAACCACCGGAACCAACACCGTCATGTCCTTACCCTCATCTGCCCATGACATCACCAGATTCAGAATCTGCCCCGTCTCCTCATTCTTATGCACCTTAAGCCCCAAAAAATCGCAATCAATTCAAAAACATAATATAGTAATATGATTTTTTCAATATTAGTCCTTTAAATCTTCAATATTTTGAAATTGGTCCCTCAAACATTTGAAGCTGCTATTAGGTCCCCCAAGCCTTATGTATTGCGAATCAGCTACGTCCACTTTTGGTTAGTTGGAGGGATAAACTTAAAACAAACTATAAGAATCGGGTACCAAATAGCAATTTCAAGGCTAAATAGCACTTAAACACCTTATAGAATTTGCAATATATATCGTATGTTTTATTTTTATCATTTAATACTTGTTCCTTAAGCTATCAAGTTAATAACTCTAGTAATCAATCCCCCAAATATTCTCATGGAAAATTCCCATGTTAAAATATGCTCAATTATATCCTAGAAACCATAAAGTATTTAAGTTCTATTTATCCAATTTCAATGACTTTAGGGATTAATTTCAAAAAAGACCATTAACCATCAAGACCAAAAAGCGCTAACCTTAATAGGCAACACGGTTCCAGATTGAAGAACCGTAGAGGATCCGTGACCAGCGTGGACCTGGAGATTGAAGACGGTGGAGCAAAGGAAAGGTGAGTTCTTTACTAGGGCTTTGATTTGCTTGGCGTCGGCGGTGAGGAGCTGCTTGCGGGATTCTGGGCCTTGGGCCGCTAACGGGTCGAGGACGACGGCCGGTATTCGGCCCTGGCCCCGCTCCTTGACGGCGAGCCTGTGGCCCGCGTGCTCCCGCGGGATCGCTTGGATCGTTTGGTAGGTTCTGGTTGAAGAGGAGGAGGAGGATCGCCGGAGTAGAGCGCCGCCGCCGGCGATGAGACGCCACCGGTTCATTTTTTATGGGTTTTTAGGTTTGGAGTTGTAGAGAGTTTGAGGGTTTATGAGAGTGGGTTTCGGTTGTTGTAGAGACTACAGAGGGTTGTTGTGTGTCATTCGGCCTGTTGGGCCTAAATTTTAGGGGAAAACAGCCCAAATATAATTTGATTTGGAACTTAGTACTCCAGTAATTTAATTTTATAACAGATAGATCCCATGAGTGAATTTTTCGTCTCTTTTAAACTTGGCGAAAGCTTCATACGGTTGGTGAAATAAATTAGTGAGTCTACTTGAGAGCAAAGAGTCAAAAAAAATCATGTGCAGATCTATCTGCCAAAATTAAGCTATTGAGATAATAAGTTTGAATTTCCGATATTACAAGGGGTCTGTGTGCATTAACACTAAAAAGAATAAAATTATATGATGGTTTAAAGAAATTACTGTGACCTATTGTCGAATTTTGAAGGAGAATATCCAAAACTGTTTTAATTACTGTAATTTATTGTTGAATTAAAATTTTCTAACGAAATTAATGTAATATATTGCCGAATTTTGAAGGAAAACATCCAAAAGTATTTTATTTACAAAAAATTAAGTTTCTTATCCTAACACTAGGATAATCAAAGAGTATTGGAGTTCGAACTCTGTTATTCGGATAGCGTTTTTTAAGAGGGGATGGGAGGAGTTGGGAAGGTTACAACGCTAACCATCCAAAAATTGTGTTTGTTTATATACATTTTTTTAGTAAGTGAGAGGAAGGGTTATGAGGGTTAAAAAAAGCAAATATACTCACTTTCCTAACCCTCCAAAGTAGATGGATTGGGAGGGGAGTGTTTCATGTCTTTGAATTATAATCAACGCATATTACAAATTTAAAGAATTACAAATAAATCAAGAAAATTTCGTAATTTCTTGGTTCTTTTCCGTGGACCGATGGAACGTTGATCTTATACTTTGTTAACAGTTGACTAAAACGTTGGGTCTTCTGTCGATTGAAGATTGTCGAGGCTCTTTTGAAGATGTTGAAGTCTTCAAATGTATAGTTATTCCGAATTGCTAACTTGCTAAGTTCTTCCAAGTGTGAAAATTGCCCAGTCTCCAACAATGAGCAATCTCCCCTCCTTTTATCGGCTAAGAGAGAGACAGAGAGTTAATGACCATTAAACATGGATTTAGTGGCCATTAACTTAAGAGACAATGGGGGAAACCGTTTCCACAAAAATAATTTTTGAGACAGTCAATGGTGATGTTCGCAAGTAACGGTCGGGGGCGAAGCTCACTGAGTGGTCATCGATGAAGCTTGTTCTAATGAGCTTCGCTTGAAAGTAGGTAGCAAACTTCCCCATAGGGCATGAATGATGCGGCCTATGTGGGTCTTTTAAGCAAAGTTTTCATGATACTTGGGAGAGTTTCGTTAAAGTTCAAGTGAGCTTCATCATGGGCTTATGTTTGAGCCCATATGAAGTGTATAGCCCATGTCTAAGTCTTCTCCAACCCTACGGGAGATGTTCTTTGATAGAGAAGCTGAGATCAATTGGTTCTAATAAGAATTAGTAAATGGTAGTTCTACAAAGAAAATCTATGGTTTCCGCCAATTGGTAGATTTGCTTCATGCCAAAAGGGCTATGCTCGAGCAAACCCTCAAGGACAAGTCAAAAAAAAACATGCCTCAAGGTAATCCATGATAAAGATGCATGGAGCTTCAAGTATCATGCACTACATAGAACCATTTGGAGGATGAGGTGATGCTTGAAAAAGGACCCATACAGTTCCACAAGTGAAGACTTTAAAAGTAATTAGGTCTTGCAAGTGTGGACCTAGAACATAATTAAATGACATTTGGCTTTCTTGTGCTTAACATCAAAATTTCCCTATGTGTCTAGGCTTCATTCCCTAATCTACATTTGGTATGAGGAGCCCTAATCTACATTCGGTTTGAGGAGCAGGAGGTCACCTATTTAGTGTAGCTTCTTTATGTTCCACAACTGTCACACAATTTAGAGGAATAGGAGCTATTCTTACTTTGTATTTCTCCTCCTTGTTGCTTGATTGTTGTTAAGATTGGAGGAATAAATGCTCACTACCCTTGTTATTCAAAAGTCTGAGAGTTGCTTGTATGTAACCTTTATGATCAATGAAAAAATTATAATTTCTGTCTCTTTCATGTGTTTAATCTATACATACTGTGCTTCTTGCATTTGAGGCAAGGCTCGGGCTTCATGTGTTAGTGGGAGTTGTTGAATGAGATTTGCTACTTGAACTCCTTGTGTAAATTAGATGAAGTTCTCTTAGCTTTCAGACTTAGAAAAAGTTCGCTAAGTTTGTTGAGAAAGTTCATTTGGTGTTCGGGCGAAGTTAGCTAGACTAGACAGCAAAACTCGCTCATGTGATTTGAAATTTCAAATCTACAATTTTCTTGCCTAAATTTGAGGTGGAGATCACCCTTAGGTGAAATTCAGGGCGAGATTTTAGAGAGAAGCACAGGGCAAGATTCTTGGGCGAAGATCAAGGCGAGACATTTGGGCAAAGCTTACCGAAAGCCTATAAATAGACTGTTTATCTTCTTTTCTTCACTTTGCTTCCATAACCCTAAACTTCTTCAACCCTTTAGATCCATTCAACTCCGTAACTCCTTTTCTTCACAATAACTCCTCATCGTTAACTCATCAAGGGAAAGCATGTCATCGGTGGATCTCATCGGCCGTAGATGCAATGCCACCACAACTAGAGATGGTATCAAGTAACCCATCTACTTCTCTCAACTAGGCCATTATTGGCGAGGCTTCTTGTTCATCAAAACAGTCTTAATCAAGCTTGAATAGTGCTTCAAAGTACTTAAATTAGTTTTACTGTCAACGACGAGACTTTAATGACTGTATTCAGTCGTAGTTCTTAATTTCACAGGTGATGGTGAAGCTTCAGCAGTTACTATCAATGGCGCTTCACATGGAAAACTTCACGTTTTAGGCGGGGTTCACTATTTTAGCCTATTGGGCCTCTGAGCAAACTTTGTCTGGGTGATGCTTGTCATGTTAGTCCACTTGGGCTTCTGAGCTAATCTTGCCATTGTGTTAACGTCAATTATTGTTAAGATGAACTTCGCAAAGACTTGTAGCACTTAACCAAAATTTAATCTTAGTGTTGGGCGAAATCCGCTCTTTAGTGAACTTCGCCATAAACAAGTCTAGTGAGTTTTGCTTATGAGCTTAGTATTTTAATTGATTTTAGAATCATGCTTTCCAATTTATTTTCTCTTTTGTGCAGTTACTCCGCCGGATATGCCTGTTAGCTGGCATAATCACTTTGGACACAACGGGGCTCAAGATCCGCTGATGTTGCACATTTTCAGAGGTAATATTCCACTATTTTTTTAGGAGATCAACCAGGAGTTGAAAGATGCAATCTATCAGGGGAGATCCGCTACTTTGAGGGAGTTTATCATTGATCTTGAGTTCTCTATCCTAGAGGGAGATCAATCTGAGAAGCTTTGTAATTCTTGTTTGGTGACGGTAATTCAAGGGGATACCTCCATTTTTAACTTAGAGAAGGAGCGGTTGTATTATGCTCGAGTGGACTGCTGCTTCTACTTACCGGTGATGGAGTAATATGTGTTGTTCATGTTTCGACAACATCTCATCGTTCCCCGCTCAATGCCACTCTTCATCATTAAAAAGAAAGACAGTATGGTGGTGGGTGGGTTGAAATCTAAGGGAGGCATCTAAAATGAAGGGCGGTTAGCCTTAGCAATGTTAATTTTCATATAGGTTATCTAAAAATTACTGTAGATAGCTGGTCCCCACAAAACACTAACGATTAAAATTACAATCTGACAACTTACATGACAACAGACGAGAGTTACAAAATTGACGACTCTCACATTTTCAAGAACCAAATATAAGGATTACAAGCTGATGATCCTTGCAAAATTCAAAAAAAAAAAGATTACAATTGACGATCTTTTCAAAGCTAAACGCGAGGGTCCACCCTCGCATTCCAAACTCTAAATACGGGGCTCATCCTCCCATTCCAAACTCCAAACATGGGGCTCACCCTCACATTTCAAACTCCAAACGCAGGGCTTACCCTCACGTTTCAAAAGCCAAACGCGAGGGTCCACCCCCGCTTATCGAAGCTAGAACGCGGACATCGCATTTGACAGTTTCAAATTACTTGAATGGTTATCCACTTAATGGGGCGATTAAGCCCCCATTATGGAGCGAATTAAGGGGTCAGTTACACCCCTTAAACCCTATAAATAGTTGGGTTTATAGCTAAAAAAGTGTGAGAGCTTGTTGGTGGGAGCTTTTTGGTTGGCTTTGGTTAGAGCTTTTGAGATCATTTGACTTGGCTTTTTTAAACCATTTTCGGTTGAAGAACTTTAAGATCGGCTGTTTAGCTTATTTTGGTTGAAAAAGGATTAAATTTTCTTTCTGAAATTAACTCTTTCGTAGAGTTCTTAAACTCATTTAGAGTTCTAAACTTGTCTGGCAAGTTCTTCCCGATGTTAAGTCAAAAAAAGTAGACAAACTTCCACGAAGCAAGGTGTTCGGATCGTCAACAGAGTACAAGAATCAAACTCCCATAGGCACCAAGAATAACCCAGTATTAAACAAAGGGAAGAATCTCTGTTGATCTTTCTCTCTTTTGGAAATTAGGAAACTAATAAAGAAAAATTATAATTTCTTTTTCTAAGTCAGTTAGAGAGAAGTTACTTTGAGAGATTATATTCATTCTTTTTCTAAGTTAGTTAGGAAGATTAATACTAATCTATTTCTTAATTTTCTTCTAATTATTCTCACAAACAAAAGATGGCGACTTCACTGGGGACCAATATTTTCACCAATGAAGAAGTGGTACGGCAATCCGACACCAAACTCATAGGGACAACTATCGAAACTCCGACTGTTGAGTTTGACCAAGCCAAGTATGAGAAGTTTCTCTCCTCCGGATCCCTTAGCCTTAAGGCTATGAGAAAGATTCGCAAAGTCTCTAAGGAGACTAAGGTTCCTCCTACTGTTGACTCACCAAAGGAGTGTGTCTCCTTTGGATCATACTGTTCATACGGTCCTTCCTCAGAAGGAGAAGACCTGGTTTCAACTGAACTCGTCAACCAAGTTAGAGACCCTACACCCGTGCCTAAACAAAAAGTATCAGGTCACAAGAGGCCTATTGATGTGACTAACCTGATTAATACAGATGGTGACATCACTACAAAAGCCTTAAATCAGGCGAAGAAGAACGTTACTCGAGGAAGGAGAAGATCCCTATGACGAGCATAGCTTAGAGAAAGCTGATCAACCAACCAATGTGAACTTCACATTTGTGAGGCTCAACGTGACCCTGAGCTCCATGTTTCTACTCTAGAATGTGAGCCTTGCATTTATGTGCCCAAACATGAGACTCACAAAAGCTAGGCTGAACGCGACCCCCAATGGCGCGTTCCACAGCCAAAACGCAGACCTCAAGTCCATGTTGAACGCGAACCTCAGCTTCGTGTTGCTCCGTAAAAACACGACCCTCACGTCCTCACTTTCAAACGCGACCCTTGCGTTCCTACTCCTTAATGCGACCTTTGCGTTTTTATTCCTCAACGCGACCCTCACGTTTCAATTCAACACGAACTTCGTGTTCCAAGTGCTAAATGTGACCCCTCACATTTTTTTCTCCTCAATGCGACCCTCGTGTTTCTAATACTAAGCGTGATGTGATCCATTGTGTTCAAAAAGACGAACATGGATTTAAGATCCATTTTCACCAGGAGCCAGTCCTGTCTAATCGTAGACAGGGGGTTCCAATTCAAGCCTCATGCTCAGTGAGTAACTCCTCTCGAGTCTCTGTAACAGACTTGAGAGAGTTCATATCGAGAGAAAGACTGGTACAACAAGTCGCTCATTTATACCCATGTGAACAATTGATTTTCGTGGTGCTCTCAGGATGCTAGTGTTGTGAACCTGCATCAAGACTGTCGGTGTTCGACCGACTGACGAACGTCCCTAATAAACGATGACTCTCTTATAGGAAGAAAACTTTTGAGGATGAATACTTTGGAGTTACTTCCAATATGATCAGTATCCATGTTCCGATGAGTCAGAAACGAACTGGTCTCCTGGCTTTAAAGAGATCCTGAGTGAGTCTGGTGGAATCTATCAGCACACTCGGACTAAAAAGGGGTCATACCTCCCGTCAACTATCGAAAGTTGACTAAAGGAATTGCGTCTAATTATGAACATTCATAAGTGGGCGGATCTAGAAAGATTATTCCTGGCTAGATTCTTCGAAGATAATACCGAAGTCTCTGTCCCTTCTCTTCTTTCTATTAAGCAAAAGAAAGGAGAGCCCATCAAAGCTTTCATCAAGAGGTTTCAAAGCATGGCTCTTTGATGCTTGACGAGTATGATACAGTCTACTCTGGTGGAAACATATCGACACAACCTGGATGCCAATCTCCTAGCCTAAATGAGAGTTGCAGAGTGCCATTCCTAGAAACAGCTAGTCTCTCAAGGTGAACAGGCTGAAGAAATTATCGTCAGGA
Organism: Asparagus kiusianus; assembly: GCA_022839385.1. NCBI lineage: Eukaryota > Viridiplantae > Streptophyta > Magnoliopsida > Asparagales > Asparagaceae > Asparagus > Asparagus kiusianus. Next base: position 5,710 of record BQKN01065877.1, on the reverse strand, counting down.
TCAAATCTGAAGGGGAAGGCAAGCAGAAGCAACCGATGCAACGTGGCCAAGGCAATACTTCCCTATCAAAGGGGAAAGATACCCTGGCCACTGAAGCTAATACTCGATTGCCATCTGCTAAGCAGGGCAATGCATCGGGTCAACCAAGAGCACCCAAGAAGTACTCTTTCAAAGAGGATCATGAGATCACTCTATTCAAACTACTTCAGAAGAACAACAAGTTAAAACTTCCTGAAGTCAAGAAACCTGAAGAAGTAGAAAAAGTGGATGACCCTAACTACTACCTCTACCACAGAATGTAGGGACATCCAACAAAAAGATGCTACATCTTTAAGGATATCCTGTGGGCTTTGATTGACGTTGAAGTGCTCAAGTTGAAGCTAGATCAGATGACCGTATCCACCAATATGATATCGGTCCAATTCGGGAATTTCCCACCCGTTGCAGCCCCCAATGTCATCGTCCATATCCCTAAGGGAGAACTACATTTGTCAAACACTGGTTCACATGGTCAGAAAGATAAAGGATTGGTACCCCTTTCTTCTCTGAAAGGAGAAACAATATGGGTCCATCCCGATTTGCTTAATGATCAGCAGTGGACAAATGTGTCAGAAAAAAAAGAAGAGAAACAAGGCTAAATCTTCTAATATGATTAGCCCCTCTCTAAATGAAAATGATTCTCATCTGATCCCTCTCACCGACTAGGAAGAGGAGAAGACTGCTCTTGCGACCGAGCAAGAAGCAAATCCTGGATCTGGTACTAGGTCAGGAAAGACATACCTGAAAAGGTATGATCAAGCTACTCAAGAAGCAGAGAAGCAGACTAAAGAGACTGGGAGTACTATTCCCAAGAAGTCAGCCGATAAAGAGAAGCAAAATAAGGTTCTCTATAACAAGAACCGTCTCCTACAAGAAGCTGGGAGATCAAGCACTCTCTTCCGTTTCAACGTCCTAGCATAACTGGCCAATATTCCTGTCAGAATCACTCTTTATGAACTTCTGAGGCTATCCAAGTCTACAAGAAGAGCTCTGATTGAAGCTTTAATTGATACAGAATGTTTTATCACACAGGTTCTAGTAGTCCCAGAAGCTACAAGATGACCTTCTTGTGCACAATGCCTACAAGCTGCAGAAGTCTGCCATGCATATTTTTCACACAAGAAGATATGCAAATCAAGCAAAAGCATGATAGATCTTTGTATTATATAGGATATATCGGGTCTTCTGAGATCAGTCGTGTCCAGGTTAACCTAGGTTCCGCGCTCAGTATTATATCGTACAAGGTTATGCAATTCTTAGGAATTCCCTTACATCGGCTGAGTTCCACTCAATCTACTATCTTTGGCTTCAATGCTAACACATGACCCATGGGCAAAATCAAGCTCAAATGCCAGATTGGAGATCTAAAGTCGGAGGCGACTTGCTACATCATAGACGCGGACACATCATATAATTTATTGTTGGGACGATCTTGGATTCATGCAAATCACTTTGTCCCGTCTACCCTCTATCAAGTGATGAAATATGTCAATGATGAGGGAGAGGTTAGAACCTTGATAGCTAAGAGGCAACCAATCAAGGGTGTGGAGAACTATCACACTGACTCAGTCTTCTACTTAGACTCCCACGAACCAGAACAACTGAAAGATGATCCTGACAATAGCAATAAAGCGAACATCGAGCCCGAGCCCGAGGAAGAGTGTTTATGGGACTTGGATTTAAATGTAATGAGCCAAAATAAGCTCAACAATAACAATGTATCCTGTGAGGGCAAGTGGTACATTAATAAAAATTTCGATTTGGCTTGTCTGATGTATCTTCTGAATGTGAGAAAATAGGGACTAATACAAATACAGGTACAGATCCATGACATACATTGTATGCCGAGGCATCACTTAATATGCCACTCAAATCATCCTTCATTTTATTCGAAGAGATAGAAGATGTGCAGAAATCCTTCTTCATAGTCCCGGCTAAGAAGAAAGGTCAAAAACCAATCTATTTCAGGAAAATCAACTCTGAGCTATCAAATCAGAAAAGTTTAGAGGATGACCTCGAATCCCCATAATTCCATCATTATGGGTCTAAGTACCTCCATATGATAAAGAATATGGGTTATGATTTTAATGATCGGGAAGGTTTAAATTTTGGGAAAGGAAGACGAGCACCAATTCGATCTTTCACTCCAGAAGAAAAACCTTCTGATTATTATCATAAAATTAGGAGAGGGTTAGGCTATGTTTCAGCACCCCCTCCCCTCCCCTCCCCCTTCAGAAAATGAATCTGGTGAATGTCTATATTAAGACCATTCATCTGGAACACTATCATGGGACTCTGATGTTAGCATTGATGCAGTCTTCAAATGCATGTTTGTAAACATGACTTCAACTAGTCATCCAAATAATGATGAAAGAAAATAATGAAGAGTTGATTGAATCAACTAACGATACTTGGATCAAACGCCTTAACATCTTATGGGACATGCGTTTCGAACAACATGAGCCGCCCATAGAAGATAAGGTGATCCAAATAAATATGTGAATGAAACTAATCCCAAACTAATCTTTGTAAGCGAAAGCTTGTCACCATCTACGAAAGAGGACCTTGTATCTCTCATCAGATAATATATAGATATCTTTGCTTGGAATTACGAAGACATGCTTAGCCTTGACCCAAAGATAGCTATGCATCGTCTCAATATCAATCTGGATGTGAAACCCGTTAAACAACAACAACGTCGGTTCTATTCGAAAATCATAGAAGCAATTGAATCAAAAGTCAAAAACCTTATCGATTTAGGTTTCATCAGGGAGGAACAACACCCTGACTGGGTGGCTAATATTGTTCATGTGCCCAAGAAAATAGGAAGGTCAGGATTGCATTGATTTTCATGACGTAAATGCTACATGTGCTAAACATGAATTTCCTCTCCTAATCACAGATGTCATGATTGTTAATACTTATGGGTATGAGAGGATATCATTTATAAATGGATTCTCAGGATACAACCAGATTAAAATGTATCATGAAGACAAAAAGCACACAACCTTCAGAATGCTATTAGGGGTGTACTGTTATACAGTGATGCCCTTCGGACTGAAGAATGCTGGTGCAACTTATCAGCGTGCTATGAATACAATCTTCTATGAACATCTACATAAGAACATTGAGCGTTATGTGGATGATATTGCAGTAAAAAGCTAAAAGAAAGGTGATCATCTTTCAGATCTGAAGATGATGTTTGACATCATGTGAACACATCAATTGAAGATGAATCCAACCAAATCTTTCCTGGTGGTAGCCAGCGGTAAATTCCTCAGATTTATAGTCATGTTAAAGGGGATTTCTCTCAACCCAGAAAAGGTTCGAACCATCCAAGACATGCAACCTCTGAAAAACATCAAAGAACTTAAAGGCTTACAAGGCATATTGGCTTATATCCAAAGATTCATATCAAATCTCTCGGGACGCTGCCAGTCCTTCACCAAATTGATGAAGAAAGGAGTCTCATTTGTTTGGGATGAAGACTATCAAAAGGCGTTTGAGGAAATTAAGTGATACCTCACCTAGCCGCCCGTTCTAGTGGCCCTAGTATCAGGAAAAATATTCCTGTTATATGTGAGAGCCATGTATTATTCTCTTGGAGCTTTGTTAGCTCAGAATAAAGATCAGGGTCATGAACATACAATCTACTACCTCAGCAAAACTATGATCAGAGCTGAGCACCGGTACAACCTGGTGGAAAAGGAATGCCCTGCTTTAGTGTTCGCTATCCAGAAAATGCGAGACTATCTGGTCGGACAATTGATCCACGTCATTTCCAAAGTAAATCCTTTGAGGGTACTTATGACAAAACCTTCTTCATTGAATTGTCGCCTCGCAAAATGGGTAATACTTTTATCATAATATATAATGCAATTCATGCCTTAGAAAGCTATTAAGGGCCAAGCTCTGGCAGATTTCTTAGCTAACCATCCGATACCCGATTCTTCTAAATTATATGAAGACTTACCAGATGAGGTTGCAGAAGTGTGTGTGACTCAAGAATTCACGCAAGTATGGAAATTTTCTTCGATGGTTCGTCTAGAGCAAGACTCGATGGAAGAATCACAACTGGTGTGGGCTTAGTACTCATATCCCCAACTGGTCATGTGATCCCAAGAGGATATTCCTTAACTGAGCCATGCAGCAATAATATAGCAGAGTATAATGCTTTGCTGTTAGGGATGCAATTGGCTGAGGAACTCAACATCCAACATCTAGAGGCTTACGGCGATTCTCAACTCATTGTAAATCAAATTCGAGGAGAAAATAAAGTGCGCAATGAGGATTTGGTCCCATACCACTTCACAGCGCTAAAATTAGCCCAAAAGTTTGAGTGCTTCTTTATCAGATACATTCTGCGAATCCAAAATATCTATGCAGATGCCTTAGCCTCGCTGGCAACTTTATTAGGCTTGCCATCAAAGACAGAAACAAAGATATTCATTGCAAGTTGTGACTTGTATCACCCCTAAATTCCCTCTAGAAGATTACTCAGAAGAGACAATAAGAGGAATTGTCTGTGAAACTTCCATTAATCTCGAACTGAGAGATTAGAGATTCTAGTATATCGATTATGTCTTATATGGCATATTACCCGATGATCCCAAAGAAGCGGCTACCGTTAAATGGTAAGCCCTTCGATTCTATTATAATGCTATTTCTCAAACTTTGTATCAAAAATCACATGATGGAGTTTTACTTAGCTGCTTTTCTAGAAAAGAAGCGTTATAAGCTCTCAAAGAAGCCCATGACGAAATGTGTGGAGCTCATCAACCCAGATCTAAATTAGGGGATCGACTCCAAAGACTTGGTTATTATTGGTCAAAAATGATGATAGACGTTGATGATTATGCTAAACGATGTCATGCATGCCAAATTCATGGTGACTTCATCCATCAAGCATCAGAGAATCTGCATCTAACATCTTTGTCTTGGCCATTCGAGATGTGGGAAATGGATATCGTTGGACCCATCTCCTTGCCAACATCCAAAAGACATCGGTTTATCTTGGCTGTAACTGATTACTTCTCCAAGTAGGCTGAAGTAATACCTTTAAAAGAAGTCAAGACTTCAAACGTGATCAAATTCGTTAAACATCATGTTATCTACCGCTTTGATGTACCAAGACGAATAGTTCACGACAATGGATCTCAATTCATCGGCCACAGTTTCTAAAGATTCTGCAATAAGTTTAGAATCCAAAGTATCGTATTAACAACATGTTATCTGCCAGCTTTGCCTTGCAGAAGCTTTCAATAAAATCATTGTGAAGCTTCTCAAAAAGGCGTCTCTAAAAGTCAACACGGTTGGGACAAAAAACTTGGCAAATGTCTATAGGCTTACCGTATAACGATGAGAACCCCGACAAAAGCTGCTCTCTTCTCTTTGGTATACAGATGCAAAACCTTGTTATCATTGGAAATTTAGATCTCATCCTTAAGAGATGCTCTTGCAACCGGGATGACTAATGAAGAACAACATTGACTATGCCTCCAAGAATTGGAAGCGTTAGACGATAAACGGCTTCAAGTCCAATAACAAATCGAGTTATACCAAGCTCGAATCTCAAAAGCCTAAAACAAAAAGGACAAAGAAAAGATCTTCATGAAAGGCGATCTTGTCTTAGCAGTCAGACGACCAATGGTCATGACGCACAAGACAAAAG
>BQKN01065875.1:626669-655072 GCA_022839385.1 Asparagus kiusianus | reverse complement strand
CAGATTGGGCGTTTGACTTGTTCAAACACAAGTCGAACGGTTTCAGAACTGTTTCCCACGATCGAGGGAATCACGCCCACGTAGGAGCGGATTTAGAGGGCAGTTACACCTCTTATCCCCCTATATAAACTCAACAAACTCAACTGAGTTAAGGACGGACAGGGGGGGATTCTGGAGAGGAGATTTCTCGGAATCTAAACAGGAGTTAGCAGCGGAGGTGAATTCTGGAGGATCTCAACCACTCAGGTTCGGTGATCCAACAGCGGCAGCAACTAAATCTTTTAAGATAAGATTTTTGAATCAATCTCAGAAGATCAAATCTGAGAGGATTCTTCGACAACAGATAACAGCTTGATCATTAACCGATTTTTCGGTTCTAACAACTCTATCTACAGAGTTTAAACTCGTTCAAGAGTTCTTAAACTCATCCGAGAGTTACATATAAAACTTCCTACAGAAGTTCATCGTTCCCACGAGATAAGAGACGGTCGGATCGTCAACGGAGAGCAAATTCGACGCGAGCAATCGAAGGAGGCATTCCATCGCTGCCAAGAAGAACCCAGTTTTAAACAAAGGAGAAAACCAAACTCGTTTTCTTCTCTTTTGTAATCAAGTTGTAATCGAGATTTAAAGGAATCAAAATCAAATTTCTTTTATTCTCTTCTTTGCAATTTTTCCTACATACAAATATTAGATAGATATTGATTGAGGCAACTTGAAAGTGCACTCTGTGCTAGCACATGCCTTTATAGGGGCTTATTATGCTTTATATTATCTCCCTTAAGTAGTTGTGTATCACTTCTCTCACCTAAAAGTGCACTAAGAGGGAACAGGGTAAGAAAGAAAACATTTCCTCTTGGCAAAAGCATGATTTGAAAACGAGCTAGACACTAAATAAAGCTAAAAAAATGTACATTTGTCTACTATTTCATAATGCATCAAGAACTATGTGGATCTCTAAATTAAGAACCACATTCATTCCCCCAGAGAATTGGCACTAACGTACAAAGGAACCTACTTCCAACAACACAAATCCATCATCATAGTCACCTTTTGCCTCTCTTTTACCTCAATGAACCAACCCCCTGTCAATCAAAAGAAACATATGGATGGTCCCTTCACATTGTTCTTCGTTACCAAGGTTGGCAATGAGTGGCGCACTTCTCTCATCAAGAGCCTAAACACGTCTATTGGACTACATGAGTAAGTCCTCACATCATAAATGCCGATTTATTAAATACGCATCACGTTAGCGATACACCAACTAAAGAGTAAAGACGAACATATAAGTCCCCGTTTACTCCTATTATATGAGCACACAGATTGTATTATCTCCCCTATGCTCTTGTTGCCGTGTCATTAATACAACACACATTCGGACTTATCAGTTTAAATCATCAACGTACGCAGATAATAGTTGATACTTTGAATATACATCACCTCAGCAATACAACAGTCAAGAGTGCAGATGGACGTACTGCTCCTGCTAAAAATACAAAGGCGCCTCAAGAATGAAGAGACTGAACCCGCCTCAAGAATGATTAATTTGACGGTGATCAGAAACGACGAAGCGAGAAATCATAACTTGTCTACATCTCTAATAAAGGGGAACCAAAGGCGCCTGTAAGGACTTTGGGAGTATTAAAGAGAGATGCCATGCCAAAAGTGACACCTGCTTCCTTTACCAATGATTGGACCTTGAGATTGGGCCTTCGGGGGCCCATAATTCCTGAGATCCATCAACGACGCCATCAGGTGGAAGGGCCTGATAATTGTCTGTTAGTAAGAGCTATGGGCCCCGTCTGAAGTTCCTCCTCCCTCCATTTTGAGCATCATCAGTCATACGTACGCACTAAATGGTGATGGATGCTCTGTCAGCCATTATTGTAAATTGTACGCTACGTACCATTCAGTTCACACATTCCGTATGCCCATGTGGCGTTGAGCAAACACTTGGTTGGATCTATTTTGACCTTTTTTTTTTCAAATCGAACCGATTCAAACTAGATTCAAAATCGAACTAACTAGATTCAAAATCGAACCGAACCGAATCAAATGGGTTCGGTGCTGCTCAATTTGTTCGGATTAGGCATAGACGAGACAAGTTAGAGATTATTTATTTATTTATTAAAAAGCTAGAATTCAACACTCTTACAAACTTCTCACCCATTTTATGTCCCAAGTTGAAGAGTAAATTAACTAATCGACTACTTTAGAAGCTAAAACCAAACCTTTATCAATTAAAAAAAATGTAAAAATAGTAGTATAGATTATTTTGTATCTGTCTTTTTTAGACAATTACGTTGAGATTGATTGGTTCGTTCGATTATTTCAGTTTTGAGTATTCTAAAATCGAACCAAACCGATGTTTTTTTTCCCCACAACTGAACAGAACCGCGGAAATTCAACCGTTCGATCAGGTTTTTCGATTCGCACCAGTTAATGCTGACCCCTATGCCCATGTGTTATTAATTAAAGCTAATTTCTAAGTAAGAGCCCACTTATTAGGCTCATTTGTTACACTTTGTTTGTATGTACGTAACATGCACGAAGAATAAAGAATCAGAAAAGTATCTATCTAGCTAACAACTAGCTATTGCCTGCCTATAAAATTTGCAAAGCTATATACAGAAGCTTGCAAGTCGAGCTCGTAAACTGTAAAGAGTTTGAAGATCTATGTTAGACAACGTGACATAGCTCATACGAATCATTCAACAATGGTTAACCTACAAATTCCAGCCAAAGCACGGTTATGTTTCAACGACAAAGCTATTAAGCAATCACAAACTCACAGTAGAGAGTACGTAACAATTCACAACCTCAATATGGCAGACCGAACTTATTCACGACATATATCATCATATATCATCGCAGTCATATTGAGAAGCCAATAAATTTAGATAATATAGGCGGATTACCCCCGACAGGATCTTGAGTTTCTGTTCATCGCCTTCAAGAACTGTGAACCAACAGAAACAGAAAGAAATGATTTGAACTGCACAGAAAAGTCATCAAGAACCTCTCTCAGCTCTTTGCAGTTATAGTCACAAATTGACTACATCAACAAACAGAAGGGGCCCAGCTCTGCTACCAGTCATCCACATACAAGTACATAAAAATCGTACGTACGTATATCCACATATATAACATATATATGTAGGCCAATCATAAAATCTGATTTAAAATGCAAGTTTGTCAAGGTGTCGATCCATGATTTTCGAAATGGACTCAAGGAATGCAGCTTCGCTGGTTGAATGAAGAATGCTGTCCTTTGCTTCACTGATCATTTCCTCAATCTTGGAGCCCTTTTGGAGAGTTTCTCTGCACAAGATGCTTCCAATTTCGTATGGAGTAAGCCCTCTTTCTGCTCCCTTCTTTAAGAGCATAGTGGAGATGCGAAGAGTTCTAGAGCATTCGAGGGACAAATCCCAGCCGTTGAATTTTAGAAGGGCAATATCCTGCTCAGCATCCAGAGATTTGATGTACTCAATGGTTTCGGAGTTGAAAGGCTCACGGGCTTGAGGCCAGTAGAGCCACTCAAAGGTGCAGTCCTCAAACTGCATTGAGTACAGGCATTGGAAAATAAGAGCTTATTAATGAAATGACAATTGAAAGGGAAGGTAAAAAAAAGATAAGAAATGTGTAACAAGAAGGCCATAGTTTCACCATAGAAGATACTCGTTTGAGTGTCTAATGGACATGATCATATATGCAACAGAAATAAATGGGATCCAGGTTAAATATAAAACATTCAATCTAAAGTTCTAAACCATAGTTAAAAAGGAAGTTGAATGCTACCTGAAGTCTGTCATGGTTTTTTAATTTAAACACACGAAGGCAAGTGATTGGCTCCAAAGAAAAAATTAGTCTTAGAAACATTAAAGGTGGTAGACATGAAATAGGTATACTTTTTGGTGACAGAAACTATTTAAAATTTGTTTAGCATAAACTTCCCTTTCAAGTCTAGAGCATATTCTTCAAATTAATGATTTGAGGATGGAGTGACATTTTCAATAAAAAAATATTACTTAGTCTATAACAAAAATACATCAATTATTCTGTAGTGGAAAAGCTTGTGGTCATAAACTGAACATTACTATGGCCACTTAGACTAGGGGCTAAAAGGCTAACATTTTTCTACTTTAATGCACCAGAAAAAAAAACACAAGAATGAACTTTTAATATTTATATTTTTACTATATTTACATCTATAAGCATAAACAGGTGAATCACAGGTATATATATATTACTCTTACCATATCTTATGGATCAAGCTAGCCGGAAAATTTTACGCTTACATGCCGTTTAGATAAGAAGGTAATAAAACTTAGCTTTATCCTTAAGATTAGGGGTAAATAGGCCATAAATTATATGAAACAATCTTCTGCAATGAATCTGGCTTGTTAATTCAAGCAACTTACCCACGTAATTTTTTTTATAAATAAAGTCTCCTCAATGTCTGACCTAATTGGAAGTGAAACATGAAGACCTTATTCAAAACAGAGTAGTAATGATAAGGTTCTCAAAAATAAAAGGACTTTATGACTATTTGAAAAACTAAGCAACATAGAAGGCTGAACTCATGGATTTCAAGCATGACTCATCTTAATCCCATGCCTCCAATATAGTGTGCATGTTGCTTCCCCCCCCCCCCCCCCTGATTTTCTTTAATTTGTCTGCCTGCCTGTTTTTTGTGTTTTTCTTTTTGGTGGAATGTGTGTGTGCGTGGCTTTTTTTTTGGGTGGTGGGGTGGTGGTGGTGGTGGGGGGGGTGTGGCAGTGGGGGGCATCCCCCAACAAGATCCTGTTTGGATTCATCCATGCTCTTATAGATCCATCCTAGATATTCTAAGCATCTCTATTCTTTAGATAAAATGACATGTTACTTTTTATTTTCTTTAATACATGATAATGTATGGCAGTCCATAGGACACTGTTCAACTTGTATCATGCCTAAGTGTCAACATGGAAACAAAATTGGTAAACGGAGTGCCTTGCTAATTCTGAGACAAACAATTCTTCAACAACAATAGTAATTAGAATATGATCCACGAGTTGAAACATATGAATTGTAAGGTATGACCAAATCCAACAGAAAAAAAGGGAAGAGGAGGATTTAAGGGCGTTGTTGGAGCAAAAGCACTACATTTGACCTAAACAGACATGAGTTTAGAAATCCAAAAGAAGTACACTGTAATTGTTGAGACATGAGTTTAGAAATCCAAAAGAAGTACACTGTAATTGTTGATCCGACACTTAGTGCCCCTCAATTCATTTATGCAAACAAACAAATTTTGGGATAGGGTCTGCAGAGGTGTACATGATTGCAATGTAAAACAAATAAAGAAAAAAAGTTTGATGTGTATGCAGTGCGAAAAACTTAGAAAAGGTAAAATTAACAAAGCAATTATTGAATTCACAACTCCAATCACCTAACCATTGAGTTCGAGTTACTTGTAGCTCAATCAGTAAACTATCTCGTTGACATTTAAAGCATTCTCAAATACAATCACCTAACAATTGGGTTCAAGTTTACACTGAAAGAAATACGTGAACTATCTCATTGACATCTAAAGCATTCTCAAATGCAATCAGTAAAGAAATAAAATGCATAGTATAGCAAGGTAGTCTTCAAATCAAAAGCTTTATCTACAAATTGACAACAAAATAGAAACAAACTTAATTTCCCATGTCAGATATAATAAACAGAAGAGCCCAACTAGCAACTTCTAAAATCTAAGATACTTACAGACTCAGGCAGACAATATCCATGATCAATTGGGATCAGCACAACACGTCCTTCCTCTCCTTTGCAAAATAATATATTACCAGCATGCCTATCTGTATTAGCCAATCTTATATCCAACACGGAGATCTTGTGGACCTCCTCCACTGGAAAAGCCAAAGGCCCCCTATCCTCGCAGCTCCCACAGTTCTTCACAAACATCTGCAATGAACCAATCTTGGATTTCTTCTCATCATGTTCAAACCCTTTTGGATGATTAAAACCTTCATGTAAGCAGCATGCCATGACAGTTGGAGGAACACCAGAAAACCCAACACCATCACCCATGAATGATCGACGACCACTCAATGGATGGTCAAGAATGTAAGCTGCCATTTCCCTAAGTGCACCTTCACCAACCCTTGTCCCCTTCTTCAAGCCTTCACCATTTGATGACAAGGGAAGCCCTCGTGGGTTGTTCTCTGCCATTGGCTCCTCATCAATCGGCTTAAATACAGCCACATATTCTTGGCCTGCTACATCCTGCATAAAATAAGCTCCTCCTGTGCCTTCAGAAGACATAATTGGAGGATTTCCCTTCTCCAACCCATCTAACGTCAAACGCAAAAGGTTATGGATCACTGTAGGAAATTCAACCTTTGGATTTACAACAAGTGGCTTGATCCAAACATCTGGAAGCGGTGATTTGCTCACGATGGCATCAAGATTATCGAACCCTCTATTCTCATTCGCAGCCAGAGCGTTGATTGATAACTCAAAGTCTCTCTCACCTGGCTTAGTCCTAACCTTAACCGATTTCCTCACAAGCAAGTGGATAACTGCATCATTATACTTAAAAATATCTTTAATAATTGATTGATCATTGAGCTCCTCACCATCATAAATCAGCCTTTGGTCGTCAAGATTGACAAAATCATCCCCTCTCTTTGCAATCTGCTGTTTGACATAAGCAACATTTCTGTTTCGATCAATATGAAACTTAAATTTCTTTCCACAAGCAGTCTTCACAGTGATTGCACTAAGTTCTGGCAAACGAATAACAAGGTGAAGCACGTTGCCATCCGCAACTCCATAGTCCTTAACAAGGCATTCATTCCTCGCTAGCTCTCTGCCATCAAATACAAGCTTCTGCTTCTTGACTACAACCCCTTCAGAGCTCTGAATCCGGAGTTTGACAGATGCAATTGAATCGGATTCAAGGACCCTCATCGGGATTGCTGACGCTCCCATTACCATCAGATAGATCAGAATGGATTCATTGGAGCAATGTGGGGAGTGATTGCAATCGAATCTAAAGGCAGAGAATGCCGATTCATCTTGAATCGCACTGACAGCAGATCCAGATGAAGACATTTTGTTGAATGGGAGTCCTGATTCCCTCAATTTGCCTCTAGAAGGCAAAGGAAACCCTAATAGCAAATCGAAACCCTAGAAATCATCTAAAAATAGGAACTTTGGTCAATTCCTCCTGAGACATTGACTAATCGAGACCTAAATTGTGAAAGAAAGAAAAAACCAAATGTACAATTTCACCCTGGATAGCCTAAGAAGAATGAACAAACCCAAATTAGGGCGAGTTCCTCCTTTCTAAGGATTAGGGTTTCGCTCCAACAATTACATGGAAATTTTCGAGGAATTCTTATCAATTTTCGATTGGAACAAGGAAAAAGCACAATAATTGGGGAAGTGCGCGTTTATTTCATTGAAAAATTCAAAAACAAAAAATAAATGGAGGAGAAAAAGGGGAAAGAGATGGATTCTTACCGAAGGAAGAACCAAGGTGGAAATTTGAGGAAATGGGACTTAAATTTCATGATAAAAATAGAAATTTGGTGATTATTGTATCTAATTAGGGTTTCGTTCTGTTTGGTTCGGTTGGGGATCGAGCGCTTTACTTCGTCGTCTACTCCTCGTTCCATAAAAGCCCGCTCTTTTCTCCGTAGCCTTCGCTTTAATACACGTGACGCCGTTATAAGAGGGTTAATATATATATATATATATATATCCTTGAGTTTAAGAAAATTACATATTTCGCGTGGAATTTTGCATATTTCGTTCATATGACTTTTTCATGAACAGATGAACGGAATTCAAATCAAGGATAAAACAAATTGCAGAATACTCCTTTCGAATAGAAAAATTATATGATGGAAATATCCCACCTTACAACTGCGTGACCAAAAAAATTACTTAATTAATAAACAATAAAAGATTAGCTTTTATGAGCTTTAGGGGGTGTTTGTTTGCATGCAAGTGAAAGATGAAAATAAGAAAGTTACTTTCATTTAACAATTAAAGTGTTTATTTTCATGTAAGTGGTTATGAAAGTGAGATGCAAGAAATTTACAACATATGATTTAATACAATTTTGACTTCTCCTAAAAAATTGGTGAAGTCATATGAAAGTGACAAAAAGGTAACTAATTTAATTAAATAATTTTAGTTATACTCTCTAATTAATCTTATTTTGCCACGTCATCTTTACATTGTATTTTCGATATTAATTTAATTTTTTAAACAAACACTGTATTTAACTTGCGTGCTGACATGGATGTAAAAAATATTTACAAAAAAAAGTTACTTACATATTTTAAATTTACTTTCAGATTGCCAAACACCCCCTTGAAAAGTTCTAGAATTTGTTTTCAAATAGCTTTGAAATTTTGAAAGGAGAATTAAAGCCATTTTCGATCTCATAGTTCGAAAGGTGAACAGAAAACCGAATGAGACGCACTCCTTTTTTTCCCCCTTTGTTTTTTTTTTAACTTCCTTTGTTCAACCCAAAATATATCCTCAACAGATTTGGGTAAGATTTAGTAAGAAGAATGCGGAAAAATTGGAAATAGAAGAACCTGAATTAGTTAATAGAAATGGAAGATAAATAATAATTAAATATGGCTCAGGGCATGTGATGTTGCACGTGTCTTTGGGAGCTGAAGAACCAATAGTGGATAATGAGTATGAGACGATAAATAATAATAATAATAATAACGTAGTTTAAACACCCGCAATCTCCTCGAATTACATCCTCAGTTCATTATATCAAGCAACCAAAAATTAAATCTGCCCATAACCAACTAGAAAGAACAAACACTTTGCACTTAATAAGTCACACGCATCTTAAACTCATAGACCATTATCTTCTCCCTGTTAATAGAAAATGATCTGAACAACCTTGAGAAAAATTATCGAAATAACAAAAAAAATATTATTATTCAGCAAACAGCATCAAAATATCACCTCAAAACTTGGTTCCAACTGTAGCGATGCATCAGAAGCTGATTAAGAATTTAATTAACATATTATTTCATATTGTACAGCCGGAAGTATCACATCTACACGCTTAATTCCTCTCTCGTCTGTCAGTACCAACTGAAACTAGCATATACAGCGGATTAGGAGGACCCTTGGGCTGAGAACGTATATTTGTTGTCGATGTGTGAGTTGTTATATCTGCTTCAAGATTGAAACCACATAACTGATACATTGGTTTTGTCGTCACGATCAATGAGAGTTCTTCCCTACAAAGGTCCATACTCCATAGCAATGCATATTTTGTTTGTTATATAGGGAGATGCTTAGTAAATATCAGGAAACATCTTGCTTAAGGTTTACATAATTTCATCATCGTTTGCTTCTGAATTCATGACAAAGCTAGGAAATGCCATGGTGATGTGCCTGAAATAGAAAATGCAACTATCAGTCAATATGAACTGGAGAAATTTTATAAAATCTTAGAAAAAATTACCATGAATTTTTTCTCACTGAACTACCATGCCTGACGGCGGTAGGGTGAGTTGAACACATATGAAGTTTTGGACAGTTTTGCCCTTATGTACTTTATATATCTTATATATTACTTTTACCCCCTCTTCTCCTATTTTCAAAAGCAGTTTAGATATTTTATTCAAGCCGTTAATGCTATTAGCCATACTTTCCCATAGATTATGATGTTTTCTGCAGTTTTAAGTTTGGTTTCTCCGTTAAAAAAAAAAGTTTTAAGGTAGTTTTGTGCAAAAACACCAAAGTTCATGGTGGTTTTGTGAAGTTTTCCCCTAATAAAATTATGCCAATTCATAATGCATGATATCCTCCTCTAAAGTAATCATATCCAAACATGAAATATCAGGCAAATCACATGAATGACGCTCTGTTTCATTCTCGAAGAACGAAACATGTGTCCTCAACAAATCATATCCAAACATGAATTATTCAGAGATTAATAGCCGTGATATTTGAACATATTTGGAATGTAGTGCGCTTGTGTGATCAAGCATAAGCATGTGATTTTCCAAGGCCTAACAAGGTTTAGAGTGAATACGATGAAGAAGGCAAAAAATTAAAAGGGGATTGCTTCAGCTATTGACAGCGTTACAAAATGCATTATGTACATTATGTAAGATTGAATATTCACACAAAGTTCAAGGGGATTGATTTTGCTTTCGAGAACATGGAACAGTGTAGCTTATTGAAGCATTATTAACTGAGGACTCTGTTTTCATTTATTGAGAAAGGATAAGTAATAATTAAGCAACCACAAGTAACAAAACATTGTTCTAGATTTAGAAGAGTGTGTCATTGTACGTGCACATTACCAAATAGAAATAAATAAGCACTAAATTATATTAACTTTATGAGATATTATTTGTAGAAAATAATGGGCAATAATAAGAGGCACCTTAAACTTATGCAACTTGAGGATTTAATATAGAAGGATAGAAGACTCACTTTAAGTATGGAAGAGTCATGTTCTTCAGCAATGATGGATTTTTATCTACAAATTCCTTCCATTCGTCCGGATCTATCTTTCCATCACCCTTCTTATCTGCCTCCATGAAAGTCTGTAAAAGCAAAGAAATAATTGAAATCCTCGAAAAACCAATTGTATATGTCACTATGTTGCGGCAATAAAATGCGAACAGAAAAGACAAATCCTCACCTTATCGACTATTTGATCAACAACATCATCAGAAAGGCATAAATCTGATTCACTGAAAAGAGCCAGCACCATCTCTTTTAACTGTTGAGAGCAATAAAGAATACAAGGTTACTTTCATAGAATGACTTCATACAAAATAGAAGAAAATCACAAAGTAGAAAATTAAGATTCTACCTCGACACGTTCAATATAGCCAGTGCGCCTTAAGTCATACAGTCTAAATGCAACTGCAACAAAAGAATAAGAAGAAAAACGAACCTTAGAAGCTAGTTGAAATACTCAACAAGATCATCATCGAAAAAAGGCAGATAATTTTGGAACTATCTAATAAACAGCTTATCGTAGTATATAAACCTCCTTAAAAGCTTGCATTTCTCCCAACACTAAACTTTGAAGACATTGTATATCACTATAAACATCAATTATATGCACATGTTGTAAATGATAACAGCTCATACATGAAATTTTTTCCGTTTGTGCTGTATCAGGGTGGAAGATGCTTAAAGATCGAACAAATTCTCCAAAATCAATAACACCATTGCCTTTGACATCAAACAAGCCAAATACCTGCAAGCAATTACAAGATATTGAAATCATTAAATTGGGGAAATGCCAAGGCAGTAAGTAAAACATGTATATCATAAACTTCCACATTATTATGAGCAACAACACTTTCAAACTTAAAAGAGTAGTGTTTATAAGATTGTTTTCTTTTTATGGGATCTTTGTAAAATTTTAGGGATGTTGGCTTTTTAATAAGTTCAAACAGTACCATTGCTAGTTCCTCTCCTCTATCTATCAACATATGTACTTTTCGCATAAGTTACTCTACTTTATACCCCTTCGATAAAATTGTGGTGATGTTCTTATCCTTCTTAAACAAACATTGCCCGTTGTTCTAAATGCGAAGATACTAAAATTAAAAACTAATTGTAAATGATTTCAACATACATATAGGCGAGATCATCAAATATCAGAAAACCCCCCTTTAACTTTCAGATTTTATCACAAAATCCCCTAATTAGGAAGGGGGGGGGGTCGGGGGTCTGATAAAATCTCAAAGTTAAGGTGGGTTTTCTCATATCCCCTAAACTTAAGGGGGCTTTCTCATATCCCCTAAACTTAAGAGGGTTTTTCTGATATTTTCAAAGTTAAGGAGGGTTTTTTGATAATCATCCAAAGTTAAGGGGGCTTTATGATATTTAGCCTAAGATAAAATACAAAGTAAAAGATGAATGAGAACCGACCCTGTCTGCAAATAGATTCCTCTTATTGCAATTCTTGAAGAGGGCAAGTTGGAATTCCTCCTGCTTATAGAAGATGATTTATAACATATGAAACACAATCTTTTGGATAACATTAATACTCATAACTTTATGGTGAAGAAAATACCTTATGGATAAGCCCATCTTTGATTATGGCATGGCTTAATTTTTTAAATAGCTCATATAACGCCTCTACCTCATTTACAGTAACTGCATTCAGGTAAAAATAATGTGAACATGCACAAATAAGAGGCCAATCTAGATATAGCAAAATTTTGAGTACTAATAGATATGTGTAGAAACGTGCCTGCGCAATCACGTGTGTGTGCGCACACGCGTGTGTGAGGATGTATGCATAGATTGCATATATCATTATGTACCTATCTATATCTAAACATGCACCAGTTAGGCACATGAATGCACATACAAAGCCTTAGTACTTCCAGTCAATCTAAGCCAAAGTTTACATTAGAACTCGATGACAGTGTTTCAAATAGAGAATTCATCCTTAATCTCCATCACCAAATTTAAAGGCCCAAAAGAAGTATATTGCTAGATTACCGTATTCCTTGTTAAAAGGGAGTTAATCTCGATTGAGAATTACAATGATAGATTATTGTATTCAATGTTTTCAAGGCTGAAACCAAATGAATGAGTCAGAGAGTCAGTACAGACACGCACAAGCAGTCTCGGAAGCAAGAAGAGTAGGATCCTCGTATCCAGGTGTGTGCTTGACGTGATTCACATTCTTCGCAAACACACAGCCCATCAAAACAGAAAACAGCAATTTAATCGAAATACAATCAAGAACAAAGTGCCGACTTTCTACTGAATATTTATGCACCTGTCAATAAATAGGAAAGGAAAAAGGTTTAACAAGATAGAATATAATATGCCTATAGAATAACATTGAGACTAATGTAGGCTCTTAGATGTGCATATAACACAGAAGATAATGAATGCTTATGGAAATTAATGACGCTCATTGACTACGAAAGAAAAACTACTTATATAGAAGATATTAACGTAGAAAGTAATGTGGCTTGAAGGTCCACATACAAATCGGAAAGAAAAATGCATACCAAACTTTAACATTGATCACAAAAGGGAGAAATACTGCAAAAAGTACTAAATACAGATGACATAAATCAGGCTGTTTCGTCAACTAAAACATAACAATTGTAACTCCAGCACCACACATATTTACAGATAGAAAAACCTTATACAATGCAGTTCTCCTCAATTATTCCATGACATTGACCCACAATTTTTAGTGCTCTTATAAGCATAAAATCCCAGCATAGTCACAATATACTGATAACCAAAACATGAGCTAAAGGTATCATCCTAATTTGGTGGAGTAAGAAATTTCCTAAGATAACTACACACCATTCAAATTTTCATCTCAGGGAATGTTATTTAAAAAATTGACTTTAGAAGGGAAATTTACAAGATTGGTAAAAATCTTTTTACTGATAAGAGCCTCAAGCCACTTACAAATCAAAAAACAGCCAACAAATTGAATTTATTCAGAGAGCTACGTGACATTAGCTCATCCGTTAACTTTAGAAACCATCTCTTTCCTTGAAAAGCTAAGATCTGTGATTTTCTAAATAAACAATCTTTAAAAAAAGCACATAAATTCCATTATGCCCAATTTCTGTGGCCATCTCAATAAAAAAAGAAAAGAAAAAAGAACAAAAAAAAAGCCCTAATCAGGATCCTTCACATGCTTCATTGGAACAAACCCAGTAAAAGTTAACTTAGGATTTCCAATGCCACAACAATCATAATCATAAACAAACAACTACAGGACCCAATTCAAAACAGAACATGAAACGGAGGAAAGGAGCAAAAAGAAAACTTTATACAAAAAAATCCAAATAATTGTTGAAAATACAACTTAAATAGAGTTCTCAATTGCGTGAGAAAAGAAAATGCATCAATTTGAGAAGAAAACAATTAATCCTGAAATTTCCACTCACCTCAGAGACTCGAGAGCGCTCGTTTGCTTTGCTTTCAATCTCACGATCATATATCTGTTTATTTCGAATTAACTAATTTATTTACTATTTGAAAAAGAAAACGGAGGAAGAAACGAGAAAACGGAGCCCAAAGTCAAAAGGAATATTCTTGACAAAAGACCGATTTTGAAGCTTTATCAGTAAAATCTATTTTTTTTTAGAATTAATTAGCGAAATTGATCTTTTTAATTTATTTTGCAAAATATAAATTTAATTTTATAAAATATAGTTTTTAATGTAATTAGTATTGACTAATCATATGTTAATTAAAATTTAAAAAAAAATACGATACTAATTAAACTTTACTATGGTATAATTAGGCATTATTAGGCATTACTAAATACACTGACTAATAGTTCTGTGTATTTTAAAATTTTATTTTCGTAAAATCGATTTTTTTTTTTTACTAGTTAGCCGACAAAATCGATTTTACTAATTATATAAAAAAAAATAGAGCAATTTCGTTTATAAAGTTTCACAAGGATCTTTTTGAAAAAAAACTCTAACGTCAAAATCGTTTGAGTAGCTAGCAGCTAATTTATTAGGTGCGGGTGATGGGATGCTATCCACGCACCCGCTTCCTCTCACCGGCGGGACCCACCCGTGCGTTGACAAAGCTATTGAGGGGTTTCCTCGATATTAGTTTGTTCCCGTTAAATCCTTTTCGAAATTTATCGCTCACATCATTTAAATTGCTGCTTAGATTCAACTCCGTACATCATTTATCAAGTAGTTTAATTATTATTCATCTAATTATTTATTCGACCAAAATATATTGATCACTTCCAATTTACGCTCAAGGGGCTGTTTGGTTGGTTTCCTAAAAACCAAGAAAAGGAAAGAGGTACAAGGAAATCAATATAATAATATTTTTATCTATTTTCATCCCTAAAACTCACCCACAACATCCAATAAAATATTATTTTTATCCTCCAACTCATCTCATTTCATCTCCTTTCTTACCTTTAAAAATAAACCAAACACAAGAAATGTGTCACATCATCCAACTCATCACATCTCATTTTATCTCATTTTTAAAAATTACACACATCATCCAATAATATTGTGACAACTCATCTCATATCATAAAACATTCATTTCCATCCATTTCCTCAAAAAAAACAAGAAATCAATTTCCTTAAGTACGTGTCACATCATCCAATAATATACCTCCAACTCATCTCATCTCATCTATTTTCTTATTTTTAAAAACGAACCAAACACAAACAACCTCAAAACATCATCCAATAATATACCTCCAATTCATTTCCTTATTTTTTTAACCAACCAAACAACCTCAAAACAAGTTTTTTAAAAAATCACTCACATCATCCAATAATAAGGTGACAACTCATCTCATCTCATCTCCTATTCTATAATTTCCTTCTTTTTTAAGCCAACCAAACAACTTCAAAATAATTATAATAGGAAATAGGTTTCCTATATTTTGATTTCCTAGTTTTTTTGCCAAACGAACAGCCCCTCAAATAATTCACATCTCCTTGCGGTAATATAGTATATTCTGGTTGAAATTTCTACAAATGGGTGAGCTGTAGTTGCTTTAATTCGTACCGGATGAGCTCACTTTACCAGATTTCACTAAGGGGCTGTTTGGTTGTATGTTTTTACCATGTAAAAGGATTTAAAATGTAAAAAAATGGTTCTCAATGTTAACTTTCATCACTTTCAATTGTTTGTTTGTAGTTGTGAAAATAGTGTAAAGTGATTTCATATGCTGATGTGGCTTGTAAAATGATTTCATAAAAAAAAGACATGATTTTAGGAGAAAGCTGATATTGAAGTTAGGAAAAAATAATAAATAATAATTCCAACCAATATGATCATTTGAGTAGAGACCACTTTTTACATTTTCCAAACAAACAATTAATGATACATTTGCAAACCAAACAAGCAATTTATAATTCTAATGAAATCAAAAACAAACAAAAAAAAAGTATAAAAGTGAATTGATGAGGTGGTCAACAACTTTCCAAGTTGTGTCATAAATACACAGAAACCAACAACAACCAAACAGCCCCTAATTTTTTTTTAGAAAAATTCTCCAAGGACCCAAAATATGGGACCAACAAGGGGGACAGGTGATGTGTCCTCCTCTTATTGCATGATGAGTAGCTCATCATTAATGATAGACTACTCATTATGTAATAGGAGGGAGACACCTCACATGTCCGCATGTTGGTCCCATATTTTACATCCCTGTAGCAAAGCTCTTTGTTTAATAATCTGAACTGTGCCCGTATTAGGGGTTGTTTGGTTGTATGTTTTTACCATGTAAAATGATGAAAAGTGTAAAAAAATGGATCTCAATGTCAGCTTTCATCATTTTACATTGTTTGTTTAAATTCTCTTTTACATGAAAAGCTTACACCTTTTGATGAGGTGTCATCGAAAGCAAAATCACAAAAATTAGGAGTGATTTTGTTAGAAAATTGATACAATGTCATAAATGTGTCCAAAAAATAATAAAAAAGTCAAAACCTTGTAGAAAGTGGTGAGGTGGATAACCACTTTCCATTTTGTGTCATAAATATTCTAGTTTACATTATACTATCCAAACAATGTAATACTATTATTTTAGGATTCACAAATATTCCTAACCAAACAATGTAAACACTCGAATGGAAAGTAGTGAGGTGAATAACCGCTTTCTATTTTGTATCATAAATACTCTAGTTTCCTAAAGCTATTCAAATAGCCCCTCACTGAATAAGCCCGTATCTAGTAAGGGGAGACTGTATCCAAATTACTTTTTTGCCCTTGTTTTTCTCTTGATGTAACTTACGATGACAAAAGGAGTTAGAACTTATTATGCATGAAGAGATCGTGATGTTCATGGTGATGTTCATGACGTTGATCTCCCTTTTTATTTTTTAAGAATAGACCAATAAGAACGGAGTTGTTACCAACTAACGGAGCTGTTACCAACTAAGCGTGATAGCAACTTGGATAAAAGCTAGATTAAGGCATTAGCTTAATTTTAGGGTTAATTGTGAATAGACTCCCTATAACATCACCCAATTGCAAAGAGATTCTCTGTAGTTCTCGTGAATAGACCCTCTAAGTTTTCCCCCCTCTTAAAATCGTTAAAGATATTTGAGGATGTGAATAGCCCATTTATAATTCTGTTGGTGATGATAGATACCCAATTGTTGTTATTATTAAATTTTTTTAAGAGTTAAAAAAGTACACTAAGGAGTGTATTTGCACTTGAGACAGTACTACCTGTTATCTATGTGTAACAAGTAGAATTACCAGGAGTCTCATTACAATTGCGTGATACTACAAGAGGTCTGATCTCAATTAACCTTTAAATTTATGTCGTACCTTTCTAAACTTACCCTAGGAAACGCTGTAGAGAGAATAATTACCTTATTTAATAGATGATGCATAACAGTAAAAACTTTCCAAATCCACATAGATAGATATTATAATTCACAAGGCAATATCATTTACCACTCTCAATTAATTATTTAATTATAAAAATTAATATTATACCCTAACGTTTTATTAATAACACTAGTTTTTTCCAAATGAATCATTACCCTCTTCGAATCAATTAAAAGAAGAAGCATATGTTTTGCTTTGCAATTTTGGTTCAATCCGTAATAAACAATTTAAAAACCTCCTAAATAATAATTTTTGTCTAAATTGTAGAAAGCTCAAAGTTCAATCAAGATGTAACGTCGAACCAAAGAAGAAAATATGGTAACTTTGCTTGCAGCTCCAGTATAAACTCAGAACTTTTAAAATATAATAAATAAACTATTGATAATATATAAGTGTCTTTCTTAAATGGGAGAAGTGTTCCTAACGTGACGTCTTAGATAATCATCTAAGGACGCGGTCTAAAATTACATGATTGAGCTACATTGTGTATGCTCCGCTCCGTTAAACTTGATCTACATATTCTAAAACCCCAACACACCAAGTTTAGGGTGAACCCGTCGTCGTTTGACCCTTCATCCACTCGTATCAATTTTAACGGTTTTGAATGAATGGAACTTTTCACATGGCTCGACGGAGGGTCAAACGACGATGAGTTCACCCCAAACTTGGTGTGTTGGGGTTTTAGAATACGTAGATCAAGTTCAACGGAACATATCATCTATAATGTAGCTCAATCATGTAATTTTAGATCGCATCCTTAGATGACTATCTAAGACGTCAGCCTAGAAACACTTTTCCCTTCTTAAATTCACATTTATTATATTATATCTCAATATTTTAAGAGCAAGAGAAAGCGCATGAATCCGACGCATATAGTAAAGTCTCTAGTGTCTTCTAGGTCATACAATCTCATTATCAAATAATTTTCTCCTAACAAATATTTTTTTCCTAATAAAATAATAAAGGAAGTTTAAAATTGTAAACGATATATTGGCAAACCATACATTACCAAGTTGGCAACTTGCTACAAGGACGTAGACTTAATTATTTAAACTAATTAATATAAGAAAAATTCCTCAAGGACCCAAAATATGGGACCAATAGAGGGGACAAGTGATGTGTCTCCCTCCTATTGGATAATGAGTTGGCCAACTCATTATCCAATAGGAGGGAGACACATCACTTGTCCCCTCTATTGGTCCCATATTTTGGATCCCTGTAGCAAAGCTCTTAATATAAAAAAGTCGGCCTTTAGACACCTCATGTGGGCCCCGTCCTAAATGGTAGGGTGCTATTATAGGGGGAGGGTTTATCGTTAGGCCAATGGGCCGAAAAAATAGGGCTACCAAGTAGTAGATATTAAATTTTGAATCATGAGACAAAGGAGGAGCATATTTTCACGGTACTAATTTTGAATTCAGCAAAACTTCGAGTGGAGGTTTCTAATGTACAGATCAAATATTGTTTTGATTCTTAATCTTTAGAAGTCGTCAATGATGCTCTTAATGTTACCACTGTTATCAATCTACATTCTTTTTATAAACTTCCGTTAAATATTGTTGACATGTGCAATGATGTGATCTTGTCATGCTACTGTCACATAAAAAAATTTTAAACTACAAGTTCCATATAACAAAAAGTTTGTGAAATTACAAGTTTGTGTTGAACTTGGACATTCATAAATTTTACTCACAAATTTGAACGAAAGATTGTGAAAAAAGATCTAGACCAATGATAAAGATAACGTTAGAAAGCTTCACTAATTACTTTCAAATATTATGGGTCCAAATAATATTTGATTGATACATTAGAAATCTTCATTGAACTTTCACCTTTAGATTTTACACTTTTTTGGGATGTGAAGTGCTACTCAACTATCCAAAAGTAAAATATCGGATCACTTCAATTCAATGTGTTTACTTATGCGTTTTATATTTTCAAGATCAAAAAAATTTCCTACTTTTTATAAATCGCAATATTTTTTGAACCTTTGATGCACGATTAAAACAACTTCAAAATTTGTTGATAATTGTGTTACTTGTTTACTCCACGTACGCTTATATTTTTAAGTCGCATCCATCAATACAAATATTAGTTTTAAAATCCAAATTGTAAATTTAAATCTATAATATGCATAGTAGTTAGCTAACCTCACCATGTTTTTGCTGTGATCGTACTAATTTGTTACTACATTTATCGTGATTCTCGTTCGAGAAAAGAGATGTTTTGCATTCAATGGTGGAGCCACGTACGACAAAGTGGGGGCAAACTTTCTCACCGAAATTATTTTCTTCATGAAGCCTAGCTTTTTAATATTTCTCTAAAATTGCCCTAGATTTAATTTTTTCGGGACCTAGAAATCATATTGCCTTTACGTCTCGTTTGGTACGTAGGAATTGACTCTGTTGTGCACCTTGCGCACCGGAGGTGCTGCCGAAATTTCCGCTGCGCACAACAAACTCAAATGAGAATGGAATGGAATGGAATTAATGTGAAAATGGAATAGTCATTCTCATTCTCACATTTAGGTGTAATTTATAAAATAAAGTGGGAATGAATGTATTTTAAAATTATATATTTTATTGATTTTCACTTAAGTGGAAATGCCTATTCCCTACCATTTCATTGGAAATGCTCATTCACACGTAAAGTGAGAATTGATGAGAAGTAAGAATGAGCATTCGAACTTCAAAAAAAATGGTATGTTTGGTAAGAAAGAATACGAAGTGAGAATGACCATTCTATTCCACCTCATTCCCGCGTACCAAACGAGGCCTTACTGTAAGTTATTGACTCCGGTGCCTCAGGGATCGTGGCCCTACCACCGTTTGCATTCAATTTTTAGCACCATACGCACTGAAACACGATCCTCTATAGATTAGCCTATAGGAATTTTAACCTAACGAATCACGACTAATATTGCGTTTCATTTATAGAAATATATTGTTATACATAACTATAGTCACCGATGTATGTAAAGCTAATACAGCGACAAACTTGAATGTGAACGCCACCGCTGACTTTGTACTTAAAAATCACTACCCCTTACCTCATTATCCAAGTCATCTGATCTGCTATCATCATACTTATTACTAATTAACAATTTAACACCAGGGACAAATCTAAATTATTTGAAATTCTCACTCATTTTTTTTATTTTTTTGAAAAGAATTCTCACTCAACTTGCGTCCTTTAGAAACAGTAAAACTTTGTCAAAAAGAATCGTGACTGACACCAGTCAGGGTTTTGAATTTTTGATAGGGACGTGATGAATCAAGTCAAATAATTTGCTCGTAACTCAGTTCTATGCTAGTAAATTCCCTATTAAGAAGTATAAAATAGTGTAGTTCAAAGTATCATCGACTTGCTATAGATGAGACATAGAAATCGATGTTTATTTGGTAGAAGTTACCAATTTGGCTAGCTTCACAACCATCAAGAGGAGCTTATTGGATTTTTTTTTTATTTATTTAAAGTTGCTCTAATAGTCTTTCAGCTCAAATGAAGAGCCCAAAGTAATGTTTGGGCCCATATTTGCTTTCGTATAGGCTCAATCCGAGGCCCAAACTATAAAAGAAACGTTGCTTCGCAAGTCAAAGGCCCGACCCCACTATTTCCAATCATATTGAAATAACTGTCGCACTTACTCGTGGATCTACAACATTATAGTGGAGTGTAGTTTTATTTCCAAAAAGTATTTTGAAAGAATAATGAATTCAAATAGAGAGTTACGATAGTATAAACAACTACAGCAAACTCTTTATTTCAAATATTTAGGTTGGATTGCATGAATCAATCTTGTTTACTCTTTAAAAAAAAACACCCCTCATGAATTATATTATTCTATTCTCTTATATTATGAGCTATCAGTTCTATTAAGTTAACTACTATCATATTCTTATTGATTGCTTCTAAATACCCAAAATCTCTTTGCTTTATTAATTATATTTTTTTTATTTTTTCTAAGCGGTATACTAAAAGGTCATTGTTGTACATCCCAAACCACTTTAGTTGATTCTCTCCCGTTTTGGGGCTGTTTGGTTCGTTTCCTAGATATAGGGAAATGCATTTCCATATACAAAAATATAAGTTTTGAGTTTTCCAAACTTTTCCAAGAAATAGATTGTTTCACTTTGGTTCGCACAAAAAAATGGTGGGAAACCAATGTATTTATTTTTCTTATGTTTGGTTCACATGGAAAAAAAGGAGAAAACTTTTGTTTATATGGCAAAAAACCGACGTGGCTGCAGTTTTCATCGATTTCACGAGGTTGAAGAAGGAATTGGGGGAGAGAAAAAATCTGATGTGGAGACGATTTTCACCGAGTTTTCCTTCTTCAACCCTAGCGAACTAAAGATGGGAAAAAAACCGACGGAAATCTTATATCCTACGTGGCCACGAAAAATCTGATGTGAAGATGGTGTAAAACTTTTCCACCGAGTTAAAAAACGAACGACATAACCCATTAATAACAAAACCTCATATAGTTAAGATACTATCTAATTGTATATCTTTTTAAGATTATATTCAATGCTGCCTTTATTCTTTGCACAGTCAAATCAAAGAAGCAAAACAATTTGGTTATAAGAAAAGAAAAAACACTTATTCATTTGCATATTCACCTATTATTAACCCAACATGACATCATTATACAATAATTGCGATTATATTTAAATATTCCTCGAGTAAATATCAAGGCCGACACTTCGTTCGTCTGTTGGCTGGTTTTCGTTGGCTCTGCCTCGTCGTCATTATCTTCATCCTTTTTCCACCCTCTAATAATATTTATTTATTCCTTCGAATCGAACCATCAACAACCGAACACAAAAAGAAAAAAAAGGAAAAGGGGAGAAAAAAAAATTCCATTGTCCGTTCTTTCAACTCTCTCTCTCTCAAAAGAGAGAGAAATTTATGTAGCTTAAACAAACAAAGTTCTGTTCTTTCTGGGGAACGGAGATGGATACGGATAATATCGAGTGCGTGTCCATATCCGATGGGATCGACGATGAGGAGATCCACCGTCGTCTTCCCTTCTCCGGCAAGATCCACGGCGGGCGAAGCGGCGTAGCGGGCGGCGGACTAGCGGGATACGGGGTAGCTCCGCCGAGCAGCGTCCATGAGCTGCTCGAGTGTCCTGTTTGCACTAATTCTATGTACCCTCCAATCCATCAGGTGATTTTAATTGTTTTTATTGAATTGAGGAGTTTTGGTATTAGGGCTTCGAATCCGTGTGTTCCTGATTTTAAAGTTCCTTCTTTTTTCACCCTTGTTTTGGTGGGTTGTGTATGGATTAGGCTCACTTAAATGTAGATTTTGGATCCTTTGATGATTGTGAATGGGCTTCCCAATGGAATTAGATTTAGGGATTTAGGGTTCCATTAGATTTGGATGAAGATGGTAATTGGTATCAGGTGTTTTGATGATTTGTGTGCCTTCCTTTGATGGGTTCGATCAATTCGAGGTTTGGTGACCTCTATTTGATATGCGAGTTTGGAAGCATTTTGTTGATTTTCAGTATTCTTTTGAAGCGGAGATATGAGGGATGGTGGCTTGTGTCCATTTGGTAAGGAAGGATAGGATTTGAATGGGTATTGATGCATTGTGTTTGTGAGAGTCTTCATTTGTTAATATTCGTTTGAAGTAGAGATGTGAGGGGATGATAGCTTTTGTGCATCTGGTAGAGGAATTTTTTGGATTTGAATGGGTATTGATGCATTGTGCTTGTGAGAGTCTTTATGTTGGAGTGTTTCATTTGTTAATATTGGTTTGATTAGAGATGTGAGGAGATGATAGCTTTTGTTCATTTGGTGGAGGTTTTTTTGGATTTGAATGGGTATCGATGCATTGTGCTTGTACTGGTCTTTATGTTGGAGTGTTTCATTTGTTAATATTGATCTGAAGTGGAGATGTGAGGGGGTGATAGCTCGTGGCCATTTGGTGAAGGAATTTTAGGATTTGAGTGGGTATTGATGCATTATGTTTGCATCATTTTTTATGTTGGAGTGTTTATATATTGGCATTCATTTAATGTGTAGATGTGAATGACGGCTCGTGTCCGTTTGGTGAAGGAATTTAGGATTGAATGGGTATTGATGTATTGTCTTCGCATCGTTCTTTATGTTGGAGTGTTTTATTTGTTCGTGTTCATTTGAAGTGGAGATAAAGGAATGATGGCTCCTGTGCATTCGGTGAAGGAATGTAGGATGTGAATGGGTATTGATGCATTGTGTCTGTGTAACACTCTTTATGTTGGATTGTTTCATTTGTTAGTATTTCATTTGAAGTGGATATGAGGGATGATGGTTTGTGTGCATTTGATAAAGGAGTTTTAGGATTTGAATGGGTATTGTTGCATTGTGTTTGTATCACTCTTTATGTCAGAATTTTGAAGGTTTGGATTTAAAGATTTTTAAGATCTTTTGTTTGTTGATTACTTGTTAATGTGGACATGGAATTGGATAGTGATTTCAACATCTGTTGCAATGATCTGCATTCAATAGTGAAATTTGGTTTTTCTAGATAGTGATAAATTGGGTTAAGTGGGTCCTCTTCACTCCATACACTGTCTTTTTCCCCCTTTTTATGTGGTTTTCTCCGCAATTTTTAGTTTGTAGTGCATCTACTCTATCTAGAGTTTTGCAAAATGAATATACTGTTATGTGGGTTTGGATGCAAAAATATGAGGGTTTTAAAGAGGTGAGAATGATATGACATATGACTATATGAGCTACTTTATCACCCCCCTGTAATATAGCGTTTTGATCTTTTATAGGTCACCAATTTCCATGTTCTGAGAGTTTGTATTAGTTGGGTCTAATTTATATGTGAATTCAGAAGAATCTGATAATGTTGGTATCTGTTTCATTTGTTATATGCACCTCCGTGAAATAAGGCAGCTAGGTTAGAAGGGATACGAGGAAAGTTGCATAAAGTGCAATTTCCTTTGGGTGTTTGGTGGTTTTGAAGTTTTCTGGTCTTCCTGAGTAATATGTGGCTTTTCTTCTGGTTGGAGGTATATGGACTTTGCATCTTGTGGGATAAGGAATTGATATATGATGACTCTTACCCTGTGAGAAGCCTTATAAGGTTAGAGCAATGATGCTGAAATCAGGTCAAATAATTATTTTCTCTGGTTTGGTAGATAAAGCTTTTGTTTTGCGTGTTTAGAAGCATTTCAGAGTACGAGTCATCGTGACGACAATTTTACACACTCCTACAAGTTTTCGTCCATTTCAATACACTTGTTGCAATTTCTGAGGAACTTATTTATGACTTTCTTTAAATGGACATTATTTAAACTTTAGGGAGATCTTACTTAATAGAAGTATGAAAGGTTTAACCAGTTAAACACATGTGCAACATTTTGTAAAATTTGAAGACATTTGCTTTTGGTTTTGAATGTCACTTAGGTGAAAAGAGAGTGTTCAATATTTATTCTTGGTGTTATCTTTTTTCTTTCTAATCTAATTTTGTTTGTGCAGTGCCAAAATGGACACACACTCTGTTCAACTTGTAAAACTAGAGTACACAATCATTGCCCTACTTGTAGACAGGAACTTGGAGACATTCGATGTCTAGCATTGGAAAAGGTGGCAGAATCACTTGAGCTCCCTTGCAAATACTATTCTCTCGGCTGCCCCGAGATCTTTCCATACTACAGTAAGCTCAAGCATGAAACTCAGTGCAACTTTAGACCATATAACTGCCCCTATGCTGGGTCAGAATGCTCCACTGTAGGTGATATTCCTTTCTTGGTTACACATTTAAGAGATGATCACAAAGTGGACATGCACACTGGTTGCACCTTCAATCATCGGTATGTGAAGTCTAATCCAAGAGAGGTTGAAAATGCCACCTGGATGTTGACGGTAAGTCTGATTCTTCGACACCTGTTTTCGTAGACTCTTTCCTCTGTAAATTCACTTTCTATTATTGCGAATTGCCTACTGACGGCATCACCTGCTACATAATGAGCATAGTTATGTGTTAGCACTTGCAAAAACTGATTTAACGAGAATTGGCAATTTGTCCTTGCTAGTTCCAATGAGGAAAACAATCTAGGAAAAGTAGAAAAAAGTGAGTTCTGGTTTTGGATGTTTCCATCTTCATCCCTCTTAGGGATTGCGTGCATACTTGCTCCATGTATCTTTGACCATGAATCTTAGTGAATGTTGCTGCGTGCAGATTGGCTAAAAGAGCATACAATTCTTTTACATGTAGATATATGTGATATACACTTGCCACTGCATATATGGTATCAGGAATCAGGATCCATGGAGTTATGTGCCATCATGCTCTTGTACATCAAAAATCTGTATGTGTATGAAGCACATTGTTTGTACAGATAGCAAACTATAAATAATCAATAGTTGTAAACATCATGATAAAGGAAAATTTTATGAGGCTTAGGAAGCAGCCATAATCATAGCCTAAATGTTTGCTTAACCTATCAGATATATGTGTCAGGTCACAGATATCAATGTGGATCATCCTGCTTGCTTCATGAATCAACATGTGCATGATTAAATATGTAGTTCATGGACAGATAGAAAACTAGCAATGGTTTTAGTTGCAAGTGTTAAGGACAGATTGCAAGCTAGAATTAGTTTTACTTGCAAGTGTCGGGGACAAAAAAAGCATAACTGTGAAGGTTGCAGTACCCACAGATTTGATCATTTAGATATTAGCGTAAATTTCACAAAACCAAGCCCTTGTTGAACTATTGGAAGATCTCATAAATCATGTTAACGGGTGGTTGTGGAGTGATAAGTTGGATCATGCGTTGATGTGGGAGAAAAAGACACAGGAACCAGGTGACATGTTTTGACTTACTCTACACACGCTAACGTTGTTTATGATATTTTCAGTATTCCAGGGTGTTTTAGTAGAATTTTGAAAATTCAGGGTTGGTTTGTTTGACTAAAGTTTAATGCGATCTTTTGAAATGAATCCCTCACGAGTCATGATAAACGTTTACTCAGTATCTTTTGATGGGGCTCCTAATGCCCTTTCTCTCTTTAGGTATTCAACTGTTTTGGAGAGTACTTCTGCCTTCATTTTGAGGCCTATCAACTAGGGATGGCCCCAGTATACATGGCATTTTTGAGATTCATGGGAGATGAGAACGATGCTAAGAGTTACACATACAGCCTCGAGGTTGGGGCCAATGGTAGGAAACTCATATGGGAAGGCACCCCGAGGAGTATCAGAGACAGCCATCGCAAGGTTCGAGATAGCCATGATGGCCTCATAATACAGAGGAACATGGCACTGTTCTTTTCTGGGGGCGATAGAAAAGAGCTCAAGTTGAGGGTCACCGGAAGAATATGGAAGGGGCAGCAAAATCCTGAGTCAGGAGTTTGCATACCAAACCTTTGTAGCTAAATTCAGATGCACACATTGATCTAAGGCTTTGCAAATCTTCTGCCGATCAATCTCTTCTAGCCAAAGGCAAAGTGAGGTGAATGTATAAACTATTTCAAGTCCCCCCCACCCGTTGCGTCTCGACTTGTAATTCTCTGTAACTTTGTAACTGTTCTGTACGGATGTTGTCATGCCAAGAGTATCAGTGCTCTTGAATCTGCGCAAGTAAATGTTTGGGTATACGTACATTTTGAATAAACTCGAGTCCTCTGTAGCCTTGAAATGTCTATAGAACGAAAATATATATAAAAAAAAATCAGTCAAAAATCACATCGCGTGCAATTACAGTTCAACGACAGAAAAGATGAGAACACATTTATCAATTGACGACTAAACTCACGATTTAAGTTCGCCATCCGATACGGTCATCAGTCTCTTCACCTTTCCCCGCTGCAACTCTATAAGCACTGTATATAGCGAGCTCTAGCGATTCAAGATGTTTCTATGCTAGCGAACTTTGTCGTAATAGCTAGAGAGGTATCAAAGTGACCACAGTGATAGCTAGAGAGTCATCTCTGTTCAGGGTCATCAAATAATACCAATATATATGTTTATAAATGAGAAGAAGGATAAAGAACTGAACTAGCTGTAATCTCATCCAATAGGGGAAACCAAAGAATCCTTGAAATATCTCCCTGAGCAAAAGCCTAGAAGAAAAACGTGAAACATTTAGCCATTATATTTTCTTGCAAAATTTTAAGAGAACAAGGGAAAATATGCGAAAAGAGTAGAGGTAAAGTTTTGCATATCAATTTAAAATCCTTTTGTAAAATCTAAGGACTAATCAAGTAATAAAAGCTCAAATAAACCACAAATTCTCGCTGAAAAAAGTTAAGTGAAACAAGAGGATCATGAGCTCAATGTGTAATCACAAAATGCAAATAGATTAAAGGCTAATTAAACCTTTGAACAAAGAATGACTTCTCGTTTGGCAACGGGTTAAGAGAAGAGTTAAGGGAGTTTAAACCGTCCCTAACCATCCAAACAGATTAATTTGGCCAACGGGTTAATGAAAGGGTTAAAATTAATTAATTCCTCATTTAGAGGGGCTAACAAATTTACCTAAAGAGGAGGATTAAAAGTTACTCCTTTTGAAAATAAGAAATAAAACTTAAAAACAAGAATATAATTTAGAATATTTATGGGAACTAATATTCTTAACCTTTTGAAAATAAGAAATAAAACTTTAAA
Organism: Asparagus kiusianus; assembly: GCA_022839385.1. NCBI lineage: Eukaryota > Viridiplantae > Streptophyta > Magnoliopsida > Asparagales > Asparagaceae > Asparagus > Asparagus kiusianus. Next base: position 627,077 of record BQKN01065875.1, on the reverse strand, counting down.
AAAACTATATAATTTAGAATATTTATGGCAACTAATATTCTTAACCGTTGCCAAACATAAAAAAATTTAATCATTCATCTTGATGAATTCAAACGAAATTAAATAATCATTTTTAAACTCTCGTAAAGGGTTAACTAAGTTGGTCTTTCCCCTTAACCTCTCTTTTTACCCCTTGTCAAACGCCACTTAGATTTAGCTTAGTATTGAAATATGTTCTTTGATCAGTGATTTCCTACTATTTTTCCCGAACTTGCTTGCTAGGGTTTGGACAACAAAACTCTTGAAAAATGTAGTTTTCTCGACATTAGTCCCTTACATCCTCAATATTTTAAATTAGCCTCTCAAAATTTTGAAAATCTTATTAGGCGCCCCAGTTCTCTTAACTTGTTTCAAAATTTGGTTAATTGG
>BQKN01065875.1:606428-626659 GCA_022839385.1 Asparagus kiusianus | reverse complement strand
AGTCATGTAAATAAATGGCAATTGAATCACTAGTCACTTTTAATGTCATTTGTATCTATGTTTAGTTGTTTAGATGGTCTCCCTGCTCTCTTCTATCAGTCTTTCTGGCATGCTATTAAATCAGACGTCATAAGTTTCGTTCAAAGCCTCCACTCAAACCCTCAATCTCTCCAGAACATAAATTTCTCCCACATCTGTCTTATCCCTAAGAAGGATGGAGCAAGTTCTCCCAAAGATTTTCGTCCCATTAGCCTCATTAACAGCTCTTGCAAAATCTTCTCTAAAGTTCTTGCTAATAGACTTAAATCTTATATTCCTCTCCTCGTGGATCACTCCCAATCTGCATTTCAGACAGGCAAATCTACGATGGATTCTTTTCTCCTAGCGCATGAGATGATAAATTTCTGCTCCTCTGGCAAAAAGGAAATATGTGCAATCAAAGTGGATTTCTTCAAAGCCTTCGATTGTGTTAACTGGAACTTCCTCTTGTCCCTCCTCAAAGCCAGAGGGGCTAACAAAATTTGGTTAACTTGTTAGGCGCCCCAGTTCTCTTAACTTGTTTCAAAATTTGGTTAATTGGATTGTTAGTCTCTATATGTACCTCCTAATAGAACATTTGTATCTATGTTTAGTTGTTTGGATGACTAGTCATGTAAATAAATGGCAATTGAATCACTAGTCACTTTTAATGTCTTTTGTCAAATTTAAGTTGTATATTTTTGTTCATTATAAAGCAATACAACTTAATCAAAATGTCACAAGTTAATATTTTCATGAACAAACTGCCAAATGCAATATAATTATCAAATACAAGTTATCCAACATGTTATAAATTTGTATTTCCATAAATGATCAGGATAACATATAAGAATAAATATTTATGTCAATGATCAAGAATTTTTTTTGTACCATGTCATTGAAATCCATTATGTCAATTGATGAAAAGCATTAGAACTAACAATCCAATTAGTATTTAATTTAATAACCAGTCATTGAAACAATTAAAGCATAACATGATGGTCTAATTAGAATATAAATATAGTGACTAATGATCTAATTAACCCGTCAAATTATCCCCTCAAATTATTAAAATCTATTAGGTTCTTAATTTCTATAAGTTGTTTCAAATTAATTCCTTCTATTAAGAATGATAGTAGCGACATATAAGATTTGGAGAATTGATGGCAGTTTCAATGACTTGAGGACTAATTTTAAGGTTAAATTGCACAAAAATATCACAAAGTTTTTCATTTTAACAATTGAATACTGTAAGTTACATTTTGGTTTAAAAATACCATAAAGTTTTTTAAAATTTACATGTTTTATCGTTGATAATGTAAGTAAGTATCATATGGAAATATTCGGGTGAAACTTTCCACATTTACATGATCGATGGTAGCAACATGCAAATTTTAGAAACTTTATAGTATTTTGTAGTGCCAAAATGCAACTTGTGGTATTTAATTGTTAAAACTGGAAACTTCACAGTATTGTGTGCAATTTATCCTGCTGAAATTTTAGATCAGCATGTTCATCGTGGTCCTCGTTGTTGTTTGTTCGTTGAAATTCAAATTCGTTCAATATTCCCAAATCACAAAACATACTTATTGTTTTCATGCATGGTTGTAGGTAAATATTATTAATCCAGAAATTGAGAGCAAATTAATTTCAAATCGGCAGTCATTTTCTAAATTTCTGATTACGGGTTTAAATATCCAGACCCGCTAACCCGTTATGGAGCCGATACAGATCTGGCCCAATCAATTATTAACCCCTAGGCGAAGGCATCCAGAATAATGAGAAAGAATATTCCAACGAATGTTATAATATTCCCAGGGGATCTCCTTTGTTTTTGTATCGTGAAGGCTAAGAAAACAAATTTGGCCAATTATTTCTACGTATCATTCTCCCTTCTATATTTGTTGTTTATCTAGTTATTATTTGCTTCTCCTTTTTAATCACCTAACCAAGAGATGAGCAAAGCCATGGTTAAAGGCTGAGGTCAGTTCTTGCTCTCCTCTCTTCTAATTTCTCTTTATTTTGTTATTTCTTGCTTTGCTATATATAGGAGTTTTAAGAGTCTATGTCTTGTCTTGATCATTTTCATGGGGTAGAAGTGGAAGCTTAAGATAAATCAGTTTGATATTCTTCCTATTAAATGGATCAAATATTATCATCATATACTTGATTTATTTGCTTATTAAGCATTGGTCTATTTTATATTTGGGTTTTTTTTCCTCTCCACGAAACCACTTTAAAAATAGGGTGTTTATACAGAAATCGTATTTCATTTTTAATTTATAATCTTATAAGTTTTTTATTGCAATCAACCACCTCCCGTCAAATTTTCACTATAACCAAAGACAAGCTTAAAAATTTCGAGTTTAGAGTGCGTTAGTTTAATGTATCCTAATAAGATCTAAATACATAAAGAACCACATGCCTTGAGTTGTTAAGGGTAATTTTTAATATTTTTAAGTAAATGTGATTGTGCGGTGGTTAATTACAACAATACTTTAAAGATGGTTTATATATAAAATAAAAATAAAAAATAATTTCCTTATCTTTTATACACCAAAGGACCTCTGAGGGAAAAAAAGGTAAAACATTATGAAACCCATAAAATCATAGCATTTTGCCCTCACACAATATACACCAAGAGACCTCTGAGGGATAAAATCCAAAAACCCCTAAAATCAAACCAAACTATGGTTAGTTGAACACAATCATGCATGGCCCATATTAAGAAACAATCAATCACTTATATTTTGGTGCTTGTCTACAAAAAACAGCTTTCAATTTTTTTCCCCCAACAATTTGAGCTTTTTTTTTTGGCTCGTTAACTTGTAAATTCCCAAAGAAGCACGCTTGTGCAAGCGAAGGTAGAAACGCAAGGAGAGCTGGTCCAATTATAAATACTAGTATGAACACCGTGCTTACAATACTTCAATTTTTTTCGTTATAATAATCCTGGTTTTAAATACTACAGTAATATTTTTAAATTTTTTGGATTACTACACTATCCAAAAATGCTACAGTGTTCCAATGTACTAAGTAACATTTTTCAAAAAAAAAAAGTAGATCTTGTTCCTGTTTTGCTACAATAATGCTACTGTAGCATAAATAGTGAATCTTGGTTCTCCCATTTGTACAGAGGAATAGATACACAGATCTGGTACAACTTTGTAATCATATGATAGTACAAATCTCTGTTGGAAAATTTGTAGACCAACAATAAATAGCTGTTGGAGTACATCACAACAGGAGTTTTCCAAGTTTTATGTACTCATGCAGTTGCCGCTGTAACTGTAAGACTAATGCCTTTTTTCCTTCATAGGCAAATGTCCAGCCCCTGTAGCATTCACTTGTTATTCTTTATAACAAATTTTGTGGACTATTTCTATAATCCTGCAAAAACCAGTAGGAGTTTGCATGTTCATTAAAATGTCAGCTTACAAATTTGAGATTCTCGAGTATATGAATGGAAGAATACCTTATTAGCTGGAGGCTGACACTCTGACTGGCTTAGCCGCCGTCGCAATAGTCTTCAAGTGTTTGAAGCCCATTACAAATACTCCTATAATGTAAAGGAAGCTGAATTGTAACTTTCCTAGTAAATTACAGAAACTTGCAACATAATTTGCTCCCTCACTAGTCCTATTAATATTCACTGCCATTGATGTCCCTTCCATAGCCCATCCTGATTGAAGGCGATTTTTATGAGCTCTGAACCCCATTTTTCCAGGGAAAAAAGGTACTAAATTGTTGTTCTATACTCACCAGATTTTGTCTGGATTAAATTTGTCCAGTCCTCTGGCCTAAGCTTTGACTTTGTTGCTTTTATCAACGCCATCAGAGCTTGATTAACCTGAACACATGTATATAATTAGTTATGTTAGAGACGTTTAAATAAAAAAATTTAGGCCTTTGCCCTCTCTGTGAACTGTGTTCATGATTACAACTATAAATCTTTCGCTTCTTTTGCTGGTTCTGGTTTGATCAGAGGGCCTACATTGTAGAAAACTTGAACTTTTGATCTCTAATTTATTCTCTATGTTTTCGCTTGATTAAGTTTGATGAAAACGGGAGGCAGTACATGTATGTTTATCTATATTCCTCTTGTATTATAATGTCATTTGTGTCACATTCAGAAATTATTCAGTTATGAAATTTTAGCATCTCTTGTATATTTTAATGCCATTTGTGTCGCATTCAGAAAGTATTAGGTCATGAAAATTTAGCGTCTCCCTAAGAATATTGTGTTGTATCCATGTTCCCATTTTTCTAATTCGCATCTTAGCCAAGGACCCATGAATTTCAAGATTCTGATCTAGATATATGATGTATGATAATTTCCACTGTTTATAATTATTTCTCATGCTTGAGCCAACCTGACCGAACAACAAAAAGAAATAAACAGTCAAACTATAGTCAAACTATATCTGTTCATCGTAGTAATAAATTACTTATTGCATTAATTCCCACAATTTTAACAAAATAGTTGGAGGGAAAATGCGATGAATTCTCAAAATTGTACGAGTTTCAAAACTGTTATCATTTTTCCTGGATACTGCCATTTTATTTCTGGGAAAAGCCATCCTCTTTTCAAAGCCTAAATTTAAACATACTAAATATCACGGAAAACTAATAATTTAGAAAACTTACCTCATGAGGTCTTTCGTGGCTCACTAAATGTCCTCCGTGGAGTTCTACCAATCTTGCAGCAGGTTGCAATTTCTCAGCTAGCTTCCTTGCATGATATAGTTGAGCAATGATATCATACCTGTCAAAATTATGAATAATAAAGATAAAATTTCCTTTTCAATGTTATAAATAGCATAACATCACAAGAATGTGTGAGTCGCTGAGGAAAAAATTCCTACAGATGGTCCTTTATATAAAACACATATGGATAATGGAGGTACCCCTCAGCACAAATCATAAAGTTGGATGATAAATAATAAGTTCCTCCCTAAATATAATTTTCTAAAGAGGATCCTCTGTAGGAGTTTTTTTTCTTAGGGAGGAGGGAAGTTACAAACTAACACCTGCCATGGATAACTGATATCAGAAACCCTGCTGAACGTATTGTATCAAGTTCTTTTGATGTAAGTTTATGTGTCCAACATGCGCTAACTTGACCTTCAAATCCACAGCTCGATTGCATGCCCGACGATGTTATGGCTTTAACATATTCCTGGATTAAAAAAAACGGTTTATTTTCCGAGTCATCTTTTAACTTCTGTCTCATTTAATGTTTTCATATATTAACCAATTAATGATTCAGGCTGATGATGATGCCAACATGATGCCATCGTTATTACACAGCAAAAGAATGATGATAATAATAATGCACAGATCTTTTTATTAAGAAAATAATAATGCATGAGCCATATCTTAGCTTAATGGGCCTCACTTGATGGAGAATTTCCCTTCTTGTGCTTGTACCAACTTCTTCTTCGAGATATTCCTGCAGATGACATAAAAGCACTACTTGAACATATTCACCTCAAAAACCATGGAACTTGTATGACGATTCGATAAAAAGAATCATCAAAATTATCCTCTTTATTAAACTTGACACGCAACAAACAAATAAAATTAAAGTAGAGATATATATATCTACTGACCTTTGTATAATGAGTTTCCAGGTCAACCGCAGCTCTTTGTTCAGGAGTCTTTGCTCTTAGAAAACGGTAGGCGAGGGACAACATCTGGCGGTCTAACTGCAGAAAAACACAAATGAAGGAAAACAAAGTGAATTTACAGTTAAAAACAATAAAAAAAGAAGAAATTTAGCGAAAAAATATACACTTAATGTTGAAGCTATAGTTCTGAGTTTATAGTAATAATGTGAAGGTAGTAAAGGAATGTCCAGAATCTCCATCAACCAAATAGCAGAGAACTGGCAGAAAAAGGGGAAAACATTTCTCAAATGACCAAACTATTGGCACTTCGCAGAAAACGATTCTAGAATTATCCATGAGAGTGATAAAGAAAGGAAAATCACCTTAAACACATCAATTGGGGTACGAGTAAACCAACAGATTGCTTCCAGAACTATCAGCATTACAATCGTTCCTGACCAACTTATCAAAGCATCTTCACGTTGTTTACGAAAATCCTTTTAGAAGCATCCTAGATTGTATTTAATAACTGGCAATAGCACAGAAATAGGGCTTTCTATCTATAAGCATATGAACTGTATGACCACATTTGGGGCAATTTTCAACAAATAATTTATCCGCAAAAGCTTGTGAACAAGATAATCTAAATAGAGGCTCTAACAAAATAGAAAAGTTGACTATGGTCTGCATCAATCAAAAAAGCTACCAAAGCATGAAGGCTTGATACATAGCTTCATGTCGACCCTGACAACATTTGAATACAACTTTTAGAAGTTGGCATCACATCTATTGATCAATGAGATTCTAATCGTGTGTCTTCTGAGGCTCCACCGGGATCGGCATTCAAATATGATGATGACTCGTATAATTCATCTACCAATTTGAACTACTTCAGTCAATGTTGAATTAACTCAACATCAATAAGGGCTCCTCAAAGCAAGGGACAGCTCGAATACTAGGAGGAAATAGGCTTATAAATATCCCCTGGAGAAAATGCTCTAAAGCATTGAATTAAAAATCATTTGAGAACTCCTTAGGGAGATTTTTCTACTTTATAAGACATCCCCAATACGAGAATATTTTCTAACCATCCAGTGAGTGCAGGAAAGCTGTTGAACCACGGAGATTTTTCATGTTTCTTCGTCTGTTTTCTTTGTCATCCATGGTGTTTAATTACATCGTCAAACTTCTATAAAGAAGTGATGACACTTTGTGCTTATAAAAGGTCAAAGTAAAGATGCAGTCTAAAGTATTGTAACAGAAACTAGCTGCATTTAAGGCAACCAATGATCTTAGAGGCATATTAATCGGTATCATTTCAATTAGCTTATTTAAGTTAATCACCTTCGGAAAGCACTGAAACCCACCCCCAGTGGCGTTGAGCAAGGCCAAAGAGTGTAATCTCTCAGGTGCAATCGCTGCCAATTTGCAAGCAACCATAGAACCTGTTTTTATATAAAATCATCAGAGAACGATTCCAAATATGTTAACAGAAGATCAAAGACTTTGTCACGTGGTAACTTTAGAAAATTCAAGTCTTTTATAAAGTCTCAACACCACAGTTATCTCAATGAGCAAAATTAATAAAAAGACAGAAAACAAGAGGGAATAATACTGACCCATGGAGTGACCAAAAACATGAGATTTACTCCAATGCAAATGATCCAACAAGGCCAATGCATCTTTTGCCATGATGGTCGTCCTGAAACCATCAAATGTAACGAATCAATTTCCGCAATTATGTATTGTGCGAATAATGATATCTCAAACTTACCCAAAAACTATCTTCCTTTTAAGAATAAGAACCTCATTTTACATAGAACAGCAATTTTCTTAATTGTAGAGGCTTTACCACAATATATATTGTGTGCACTGACAGTTTTGTCCCAATAATATATTTTATCGGTTAGGTTGTAAAATTAACAAAATGGATCAACGGATTTGACATAAGACATACTTTGTCGTAATTTTCATGAACGGTCGTCGTGATCAATAACATAATATGCAATTTCCATAACTAGGTATTGCCTGAATAACGATATCTCAGACTTCAGCATATGTTGATGATTTTTGCCCAATCACGCTTTAGCATAATTATGTATTTGCTTGAATAAGGATTTCTCAGATTCACCAAAAGACTTATCTGGCATAGGAAAGACAAAATGACAACATGATCCTCAAAATTTGGGGAGGACAACTTTCCTAATTCGTAAACCACAAAAGATTTGGTGGGCATTGATAGTTTTTGTCCCGATAACATATATTTCCCCAATTAGCTTCTAAAATTAACAAAATTAATGGGTCAAAAGATTTTGAGGGGGGGAAACTCACGAGTACTCCGATTTCTTCGCCGGGATCGAGCTCCGACCAACCCCGCGATTATCAAAGCAACAGACCTCGATCCCATCCCCTCCATCATCGGCCGCCGCCTCATCGTCGTTGGGCTCGCAGGATCCGGTCAACCCCTTGATCTGTGGGCCCCACGCCTCATGGGTCGCCGCCAGTCCTGAGCCCAAAAAAATAATAATAATAAACTCATAAATTCTTCATCAAAATCGAAGCTTTCAGAGGAAAGCGAATAGCTTTTCTCGATTTGATTACCGATGATGAGAAGGACCTTGGTGTTGCCATGGCCGTATCTCCTGTAGAAAATCTTTGTTCCGCTGCTCAAGTAGCAGTAAGGCATCTTTATTCTCCTCAAAACTTTAGCTCAAAACGAATAATTATCTAATTAATTTTTGTAACTTTCGTAAAATAATTGTTTTTGTGAAGGAAATGGGAAGGATGAGATTGAGAATGGAGTTAATATACAGAGAGAGAGCGAGGAGGAGGAGGAGGAGGAGGAGGTGAGGTACACGTGGGTGGATGTGAACGCGATAGGAGCCACGTCAGAAGGCCGGTGGTGGGAAAAATTGGCAGGCGGGAAGGGATGGAGTCAAAGTTGGAGGTCAATGTCGACTTTGTCTTCTGTTGCTTTAGTCAGACTCTGACTAAAATATAGATTTTCATAAGTTTTTTTTTAAATATGAAAAAAAAATTAAACTTGTATTTCTTTTTTCCTCCTGGAGCGCGATTTATTTTGAGCCATAAATATAAAGTATAGGGTAAACCGCTATATAGTTCTATTCACCACCAGTGATCCAGAGAGTTAGTAGATTTCAATGATTCTAAGTTGGGTTTTAAGAACTAATGCCCTGTTTGGATGGAGGGTAGTGAGGGAGAGGGGAAGAGAAATGCGGCATTCACCTTGTTTAGGAGTTTTTTTAAGGAGGATAGAGAGGAGGAAGGAAGGGTAAAGGAGGGTAAAATTGTTTGGTTTTCTTTCCCCTCCGATTTGGACGATAGAGGAGGGTAAAGGGTTGTAATGACATTCTTACCCCCATCAAAACAAATAAAAGGGTTGATGTGTTATTAGTATAAAATCATTTATGTAAATTTACATATATTTACTTCATTTCACCTTCATTCACCTTACTCAACTCCCAAACAACATATTACAATTTTCTTCCCTTCCATTCCCTTCCCGTTGTTTACCTTTCCTTCCCTTACCTTAGAAAACTCCCAAATACACCATAAAAGAAAATAAACACTGGACTTTCAGACTTAATACCCGTTCTTTTGGACGCATACAACAACAGTTGTTAGTGTAACGGAAACTTGATAACGATCCAATAATTATTTTATCCTCCCTCCACCATCATCCATTGAAGGAAATAAAATAATCATCATGTAGACCCTTAATAAGTTGCATCGCTACCTACACAATAAGCCCATAATTGCTTAATACGGTAGAAAAATTGACGGAAGGAAAGACAAGTTGTTGAATCCTATCCATAAAAAAGAGAACATATTTCTAATTTAACAATTAGATGTAAAATTGCAAAACGATTCTACAGACCAGGACGTTGATAGCCTTTGTCTATTAGGCCATCAGGCCCGTATCTCATCTCACATTAACAAATTTTCGTGTAGGGGCAAAAGTTTAAGCAAAATTTGACACAAAACTCCCGCATTGACATTTTGATAGGTGTTTGAAAACAAAATACCAAAGATATATGCTGCTCAGTGTCTCTAACTAGTAGAAGTCACTCAAAACCTAGACTAAAAGTAGGAAACTCGTCCGCATCCAAGCAATACTCTGCCTGCAGCTCGAAATTTCCACTTCTTGGATCAGTAGCTACACAAAGCTCGGATGATGACGCACCTAAAGGATGGGCCATTTCACACCTATCGTCGGCATTTGAGTTACTCTGCGCAAGTCTACATCAAGAAAGGGCACCATTAATGTAGAACAAAACAGATGAGCAAGTAAGCAAAACAACACTGATGCAGTAACAACAGGTAATATCGTTTTAACGGAAATTACAATTATATCATGACTCATGACCAATCAATCGCAACTGTGTGTTCAGCTATAATCACATCTTTGGAAAGTTTGTTGGATATTTTTAAAGAAAAGGCAATTTTGCCTTAATGAATTCTAATAAATTTTTTGTAATTAAAATATGCAATTAAAATATGTTTTAATGTGTTTTAATTTGCAATTAAAATGGGCATAATGACTATACATTATGACAAACGTTACGAAATTTATTGAGGGATTTTGTAACGGCTCTTTTCAACCCCTATATAAACAACATATGTTGAGCTCAAGAAAAATGAAGAAAAATGTGGAAAACTTATCTTGTTTTCTTTTCTCCTCTACATATCATTTTCATCTATACTTTAGTTTTACTTTATGGGCAACTTCTTCATCTGAGCTGAAGCTCTGCACTCTCGCCCGAGTGCAGAGGCCGGGCCGTTTCCGGGGGTTTTTACCGCTAGGGGAGAAGGGATCATCTGTGCCAGGGCGATAGGCGGGTCCTCAATCTTCTAGGGCAGTGTTTACACGACTGCTCCCGTCAGGCCTGTTTCTCTAATTTATATTATTTATCTTTGATGTATTATTTATTTAATTTCCGGGTTTAAATTCATGCTATAATCTTTATTTATTTGATAATTTCCAACAATCTAGAAGATTGAGGAGTTTATAGATTTTGATTTAAATCCTAAAAAGTTATTTTAAAGTTACTGTTCATTCAAGATAGTTACTGTTCATCCGAATTAAATAAAAAAAAATTGCTACTGAATTGCTTATCTATTAATTAACCTTTTGTTAAAATAAAAAAATAGTTTCTGTTACTGTTCATCCTAAATAAATTAAATTTTGTGATTAGTTGCTTTAATTACTGTTAATTTTTTAAAAAAAATTGTTACTGTTCACATAAATGTAATTGTTACTGTTCATTTATTTTATAAACGTTCTGTTCATTTTATTTAAAAGTTACTGTTTATGTAAACAGTTTGGTAAATTTTTTTTAAATTAAAAAAATTAATAATTAAAAAATTGTAGCTAAATATTTCTGTTAATTTAATTTAACAGTTAATTACATTTATCTTATAGTTGTTTTATAATCAATAATTATTGCAAGTTACGAATATCAAAGAACCTTTATTGGTTTCTAAAAGCCTAGTTTATATTTGTTAGAATCATCTAAAACCTACCATTATCCCCTTGTGCTAGTGAATATGCTCGCATTTGAAACATGCTATAAATTTGCAAATTTGCAGCAATGCACATTTTTATTCTTGCAAATTTCATATGCATGGTTTTGACAAGAATAAAGAGAACAAACTCTGGATGCATAGACGCTTTGAAATATTTAAACTTGTTCATGGTTTAATGCCTTCATTTCTTTAAGCTATCAATATGGTGCCTTCTATTACTAACAATTCCATACTTTGGAGTGTTTATGCATTTGATAAGCTTAGTACAGAAGGTGGTAAAAGTGAATGCAGATTTGTTCAGCAACTTAAGTGGCAGTTGTCTGCAGCAGATGAGTTTTTACTCTCAAGACATGAAAATCATGAGGTTCGAACATCAATAGGTAAACCCCTTCTCGGCTTTATCCAACATATGTTTGCAGTATAATTGCTAGGCAATTTAAATGATTGCAGGAAATAATTTAAAGTTTCTATATTCTGTTAAGAAACAAAAACTCATTGAGTGAACCGATTCAAGTTTTCTTGGATTAGTTGGTGTCTAAGGCAAGGTTTAAGGGTTGCGTAACGCGCTCTGTAAAGAACGAGGTACTTAATTGATCTTTGATCAACCTCTATTACTATCCTTACCTGGCTAACTACCCGAGTAAAACTTTAATCTTTTCGCTTTAGGAGTTTTTGGTTTGGAATAAGAGGTCCGGATTTATGAGAAATATTCATATTCATTTATTTAATTACGCTTCTTGCATCGTATATTGCCTAATAATAAATGATCAATATATGAGCGAACCAAATCAAAGAGGTGTATCTTTTAAAATTTCTATTTTATATGGTGGATTATATTTCAAATCTTCAAATGTAAAGTTCATTTTCTTTTATTGCATTTTGATGGATATTGTAATAAATATTCATATGTCTTTTTAGATAACTTGCATTTGTTACATGATTAATTACAAGGTTTTATGCAAGAATGCACTTGAAAATTTTAAAGCACGTATGTACAAATATTATTATTATTATTATTATTTGTATAAGAGGTGATACTAGAAAATGGCAACATAAATTTGGAAGGTCTCCTTTGTAGACAACCAATTTAAATTTGGAAGGTCTCATTTGTAGGCAACCGATTTAAATTTGGACGGTCTCCTTTGTAGGCAACCAATTTGTAACCTCTTATAATAGAATAATTTAAAAATTTTATGCATTTGAATTATGAAGTATGAAATATATTTTAAGATACGGAATCCTATTATGTTCTGCATGTATCTATTATTAATTTCATTCATGTATGTGCATATGCATAACTGCAGAATTTTAGTTCCACATTAGTTTGAAATGTTCAGATATTAAGGTCAAATCTTAATCTGCACAAACACTATGTGTTTACATCTTCAGACATAGACTATGATCTTTTATGATCATAGACCATGACCTAATGTCAATTTCAAACAATATGATGGACTAATTACAAAATAAGAACTTGATAAATAAATACAACGCCTGTTAGGCAAAGTTGTGATTCTAGACTTTGTAAAGTCTGTAAAAAGAATCTTGTAGATCCTTTGACTAAGGGATTATCCAGGAGTGTGGTTCTGGATTCATCGAAGGAGTTGGGGTTAAGCCCATAGATGAGGTCACTGACAGCGGCAACCCAACCCTTATTTGGAGACATAGTCCCAATGTTGGTTCAATGTGGTAGAAACAAGCTGGACTAGTGACACTCGTGTGGAGCATCGACCTAGATATATTTATATATCATTATGTAGCATTTGCTACTACCCCTTCTCTATGATGACGATGCTCTTATGATACAGCTGGCTAGGCTGAGTTTTACTCTTAATAAGTCCAACGCGTGTATTGTGGGGGGTATTAAATAAACAGCTGTAGTACCCTTTGAGGACTTACCTACGTGAGAGGAACCGTGATGGCCGCGGTTGGGGGGGGCTGGGCTAACCCCTAGAAACTCTCATGAGTCGGTTTTTTGTGAGCATGGCCTTTAACGCTCAACCCGCTTTGCTCAATAGATGAAGCGTATTGTGTGTGTTTTAATCAATACCTGATTAAAGGGGCCTAATTCAAGGCCTAGTCCATTATGTCCCTCAGGTGGCGATGAACTCACTAAGGAAATGTTCAAAGCTAGAAGCTACCTTTCCCGAATTCACGATACGATAGGTTGCCCAACCTATTTTCATTTTGTGATTTATTAATTTATTTATTGATTTTTAAGTTTTCAGTCAATATTGCCTTTTGGGGGGGACTGTTGGATATTTTTAAAGAAAAGGCAATTTTGCCTTAATGAATTCTAATAAATTTTTTGTAATTAAAATATGCAATTAAAATATGTTTTAATGTGTTTTAATTTGCAATTAAAATGGGCATAATGACTATACATTATGACAAACGTTACGAAATTTATTGAGGGATTTTGTAACGGCTCTTTTCAACCCCTATATAAACAACATATGTTGAGCTCAAGAAAAATGAAGAAAAATGTGGAAAACTTATCTTGTTTTCTTTTCTCCTCTACATATCATTTTCATCTATACTTTAGTTTTACTTTATGGGCAACTTCTTCATCTGAGCTGAAGCTCTGCACTCTCGCCCGAGTGCAGAGGCCGGGCCGTTTCCGGGGGTTTTTACCGCTAGGGGAGAAGGGATCATCTGTGCCAGGGCGATAGGCGGGTCCTCAATCTTCTAGGGCAGTGTTTACACGACTGCTCCCGTCAGGCCTGTTTCTCTAATTTATATTATTTATCTTTGATGTATTATTTATTTAATTTCCGGGTTTAAATTCATGCTATAATCTTTATTTATTTGATAATTTCCAACAAGTTTGCATAAAGATAAAGGCAGCCCTACATCTGCCCACAGTACTGACCAAAACAACTATAGGCCAGACGGGCCTTATAAATAGATGGAGTTTAAGATCATGCAACAAAGAATAAGCGCTAAGGCGCTTTAACCTAGAAAATAACCAAGATATAGTATAATTGTAGTTGTGAGTTGCAAATCGACTATAAGAAACAATATTAATCAAATAGATAAAGTAGAATTTTGGAATGTAAGCCGCCTTTCATAATTATCATGTGGATAAATTGGTCGCAAAAAATAATTAATGAATGGAACTTCTGATATCCAAACCTGATTGGGCTTTTGATGTCTCCAGTTGTTAATACTCGATGTGATAATGAGGTCCATTCCTGTTGCAGAGTCATTATCTCATCTGTTCAAACAGTAAACCTAATATTAGTAAAACTAATAACAAACCTGGTAAAATTAAAAAGGACAAACAGAATAAGTCACCAGCAATGCTTGTCTTTTTATTTGCATCTGTGTGATCCTCAGGACTGCTTGAGGGAGATGCATTCTCAGTCATACTCATGCTGTCCTCTGGTCCATAGGACAATATATCAGAAGGGAGAACACCTTTTGATGAATTTCTTTGAGCATTGTTGGCCACGCTGTTATCATTACCAGCTGCAACTTTATAGTCTCCAGTGGTGTTTGTTATGCATTGATTTTTTATGAAGTCGTTTTTTGTGTCTAGTTTGGCTGTTGAAGTGCCACGTGCTACTCTGCAAGAATTACATAAATATAGCAGTAAACAATGTGAATATTCTCACACATTCTGTTACACGCAACTAGGTTGCGCAATTCGAAAACTGTTGGAAATATTATGAAGTTCTAAGGATTTGACAAGTTTCAGCAATATTTCTGAAACTTATGACCTGGTCATCTTATTTGCAAATGTCAAGATTTTAACTAGAATGTGCAATTTGGAACAACTTAAAGAGATCTAAAGAATTTTGAGATGTTTGATTTTAGAAGTTTTTATAAAATATATAATGGTCTGAGGGGTTTATATGGAAAATGTGTAAGATATAATTGTGAAATTTGAGGTTGAACTACTTCAGAATGAGAATAAAAGAGCATATGAGAGTATGTTTCTTGCGTGTCAAAGTTCTCAGACAAGAGAATTCTTAACATTTGTCAACTGCAAAGAGATTATATCTCTAGTACTGTGAATTAAAAATGTACATACCCAGACAGCGGATTAGATGAATTGGAATACACATGTGATACTGGCCTCTGCTGACAATCACTGATTACAATGCTGATATTGCCTGAAGCAGAAATATTACGATCAGCTTTTTACTTCAAACATATTCTGCCTAGGAGTTTATAACCCCCAAGAATCAGTATAATGCTCACCTGTGAGATCATCTACCATGGGTTTCCTGGCATTACATTCCAGAACTTTGCCCTTATTATCAGCATCCAACAGGAGAGCGTCTGAAGATTGTGGTGTACGGACTGGCCTTTTAAGAGAGGACAAAATTTGACTGACTGGAAAAAAAGAAGAGAAAAACAAGAAATCCCCGATATAACTTGATGCTAGAGCCAAATCAATCATAAACACAGCAAATATACATATACTTGGAGATACAAGTGTATTGAGTAAGAACCAATTTAGGGAAGGGAAAAAAGAGAGAGAGATATAGCCGTCTACATTAAGATTACAATAATCTACTAAAGGAGAACAACGTCAAGGACAAACAAACCGTCACATATTGGCCTATAGCTGATAGTGGTAGACCTCCCACTGCTAGAGTTAGCACCATGCGTGACCTCTCCTAAATTGCCCTTCTGGACATCTGTTTGACATTGTTGACCAATTTGGTTAAGATAGCTCTACATGTATTTGGACAATCCACTTGCACAATAAGGTCACAAGATGTACAACTTTACATGATCAAATGCAAACACATTGTCCAGCGCCGAACATATATAAAGGTTGCACAATTTATATAGGTAGCACTTTAGTAAATTGCCAGCAAACCTTTGAGCAATGACTTGTCATCATGGTCATTCCTATTATTTATTAACTTGTCCTTGCATGTACTCCTCAAACCTGCAACTTCTTCCAAAGGTTGCCTAGGGGAATCATCTGCACTTGACACTATATATTGATCAGACTTCAAAATTCAGCAAATGTTGCCAGGGAAAATTGTAATCTGCTTTAATGTATCCTTTCAGGTGTAGATGATAAAGAATTCTGCAGATATTAATCCTTTGCTTTCATGTGAATAAAATTTGATTACTTATCATGGACAAACAAACCCAAAAAAATCATTTGGATTCGGGAGAAGAACAGTACCCCCCACAGGAGTTAGCTGCTCGCAGATCTCAATGAGATAGTTAGCGAATTCACGCATCTGCCCAGTTTTTACACATTCGTTAGATTTAAGGTACTGGCTACCCAGGATAGTCCTGTCTTCTTTAAATAGAATAGCCTGAAAACATAAGAGAATTAATAAGATGAAAGATACATTTGAAAATAAAAAACTAAACTTCTCAGCTTTGATGCTGTGCATATGACAATAACTGCAAAACTGTGGCACACAATTAAGCTAAAAATAACTATCAGTATATCATTAAAAGGGAACATCCTTCCAGAGTCCAAATTCTATTTGATATTATATTGCAGAGACAACATGTTTGCCAAAATAATAACAGAAACCAATGACCTCACTTATGATCTGAGGCCACAAACATAAGAAAAGATTCAAAGAATTTAAATATAACTGCAAAATTTGACAATTTGTGGCATAACATAATGTTCAGGTATGGTAAGACATAGAAGAGGGCACCGCAATCATTTGATCAAGAAAGTGAAAGTTCTTTTTTTTCTGTTGGTAAATTTGCAAGTAGCTTCTGTTGATCAAAGATGAAATTTTGAATATCAAAACGCCTTAAGATCATGCAGGATTGTTCTTAGCTGTTATCCTCTGGTAAAAAGACACTAGACTGTTTCCTAAAATGCTAATTGAGGCATGAATGCAGAAAATTCCTTGGGAGCGAATATTTATGTGCAAAAAGCATATAACAGAATAAAAGAGCTCCCACTACTAAAGATGAAAAAGAAATCAAATTACCTGCTTCATATGTGAACTGCAATTGACAAGCTGCAAGATGCCATCATGATACTTTTTTGCTTTCTGAGTTTTCTGAGTGGTGTACAAAGCATTCCATTCTAACCACAATGAAAAGATTTTCAATGTAAGAACAGCTGTACACGTATAAAATAAAGTCAATTGTAAATAATCAAAGTATCTAATTGAATCTCATATGAACTAATGATTTTGGAAATGTAGTACGTGGTGATTTTATATAAAATTTATTTATACATTGACACATCCACCAATATTACTAGTTAACAATTAGTCAAATGGTAAATATCTGGCTTATTCCTTCACTTACATCTGTCTGGATTTCTGTCACCCGACACAAATCAAATAATGACATAAATCATGAGGTTGAGAAGAATTTGATGTTGAAACGTTGTGAAGTTGTTTGCCCATGGAATTGGCCTGTCCTTTCTTGTAATCTATCCTTGCACATCATTATAGGGTTTTCGACAAAATACTAGGCAAATGCTTTGGTGGGTCTTTGGGTTAGATTTGAGAGATATTTCGTCATCGTATGTTTCGCAATTCTGTTTGAGAATGTCTAATCTTTCATCTGAGATGTAGGACAAAGGTTGAACAATGTCAATTTATGTAGATTATTCTCTCTCTCTTCACAATATCTCTATTTGTGCTTTGACAAGGCTGTGCACTTCTAGGGGTTAACTGCATAAATAATATCTCAAAAACACATCATACTAAAAGTTTGTATGTATATCTGTCTAACATCTTAAGAATAACTAAGTCGGTACCCTTCATTTGATGTCGATGATCTTTGATTTAACTTGCTAATGAACATAACTACTGCTAGTTAAGAAGCTTTCCATGAAGCTACCGTATGTGGATCTTTCTCAAACGAATGTAGCTTATGAAAACACTTGAGGAAGTGAAGCAGAATTTGGAAATGATTGATACAGCTTGCCACAGTTCATGTATGGACACATAATTAGGGAAATCAATTGAACTAAGTTGGGTTAGGTAGCCGATAGTCAGCGTAAAATATAGTCGGATCCACAAGGAAAATGAATCACATTATATACTTGTTGGGACGTCCCCACCACGATGCATTGCATCGATGACACCCCGATGCAATGGTAAGTAAGCAAGGGTGGTTTGCTAGGGCGTCCCCCGGAAGCGACGCATTACATCGACATCACCTCGGTGTAATAACAAATAAGCAATGGTGTTCTAAGAATCCACAATCTTCTAATAGGTTATCTAATAGTATTAGGCAGACTAGAACGGTTTAAGAGGGAAAATGGTAGGAGACTTTTACAAGAAAATAGAATTAGCTTAGCTACTTGGAATATAGGTACTTACCGAAAAGACTATGAAATTAGTGGATGTTATGCTTAGAAAAAAATAATAAATATAATTTGTTTACAAGAAACCAAATGGACATGTGAAAAATCTAGATAATTAAAAAGACCGGATCTAAACTTTGGTACACGAGAAAAGAGAATAATTGTAATGGAGTAAGAGTTCTTGTAATTAATATAATAAAAGAAAGTCTTGTAGAGGTAAAAAGAGTTGGAGAAATAATAATAATTATTATTATTATTATCTTAGGTGTAGAGGTTATTAATATTATTAGTACTTACGCACCACAAATAGACTTGCCTAAGAGTACTAAAAGGGAATTTTGAGATAGATTAGATGAATTAGTATAAGGAATCACATTTCGAGAGAAATTATTTATAGGTGGGGATACTAATGGGCATGTTGGTAAGGATATAACGGATATGAGAGGATACATGGATGTTTCGGGTATGGAGATAAGAACGATATGAATAAATCAATTTTAGAGTCTGCAATATCGTATGATTTGATAATAACAAATATACTTTTTAGAAAAAATGATGAACACTTAACAACCTTTAAAAGTAGTTTTACTAATAGTCAAATAGACTTTTTTCTTAGTAGAATGACAGATAAGTTAATATGCAAAGATTGTAAGTTATACCATGAGAGAGTTTAAGTACACAATATAGATGGATGGTCTTAGACATATCTATTAAGAAGTGGAGTGAAAAAACTAATGTGAACAAGAGACTAAGAACTAAATTGTGGAATTTAAAAGAAGTGAATTTAATACATTTTAAAGATAAGATAATGAAAGAAGTGGTACAAAGAAAATGAGAATAATATTATGTGGAATAGCATGTGTATTAGGAAAGTGACTAAAAATATACTAGAAGAATTTAAATGTTGTAGATTAGACGGTAAGGAGAATTGGATGTGGAATGAGAGTGTGCAAAAGGTTATTAGAGAGAAGAAAACTTTATATAAAGAGTGACAAAAGTGTAGGACATAGGGAAAACTTAGAAAAATATAAACTAATAAGAAAGGAAGCAAAAAGAGCAGTTAATGAGAATAAATATAAGGCTTATGAAAATTTTTATAAGTTAGAATCTAAGGAGGGAGAGAAATATATATAACCTTGCTAAGATTAGAGAAAGAAAGAGTAGAGATTTCGGTAAATTAGGTGTATTAAAAATGAGGATCAAAGAGTTCTAGTGACCGATGGGAAAATAAAAGAGAGGTGGAGGAGTTACTTTTATCAATTGTTTAATGATAACCAAACAAGTGAGCAAAATAGAGATTTTGATCATATAGTGAATGATAGGAACTATAGATATTGTCGAAAATTTTTAGATTAACGAGGTTAAAGACGCTCTAAAGAAAATGAAAAATGGAAGAGCCACAGGACCGAACAATATCCCTATTGAAGTTTAAAAATATCTTGGAGATAGAGGCTTAGGATGGTTAACTAAACTATTTAATAAGATTATCGAGACGAAAAGAATGCCAGATGAATGAAGGATTAGTACTTTGATACTGATATATAAGAATAAAGGGGATATATAAAGTTGTTCAAATTATTGAGGTATAAAACTTAAGAGTCATACTATAAAATTTTAGGAGAGGGTAATTGAACAAATACTAAGAAAAGAGATAAGTATATCTAAAAATCAATTTGGTTTTATGCTTAGGAGGTCAACTATGGAACATATACATATTTAGAGACGGTTGATGGAGAGATATGATGAAAAGAGAAATGACCTATATATGATTTTTATCGATTTAGAAAAATCTT
>BQKN01065875.1:563544-592012 GCA_022839385.1 Asparagus kiusianus | reverse complement strand
ATATATATATATATATATATATATATATGGGAAATGTTTTCCTAAGGTGACACCTTAGATTCCCACCTAAGGACGCAGTCTAAAATCATATTATTCCCTAAATTTTTTTGTGATCTACTCCGTTGAACTTGATTTACATGTTTTTAGACCCAAACACACTAATTTTCGGGTGAACCCGTCGTGTTTTGATCCTTCATCCACTCACCATAATTTTAATGTTTTTGAATGAATAGAACTTTTTGCACGGCTCAACGAATGGTCAAAACACGACGGATTCACCCTAAAATTGTTGTGTTTGGGTTTAAGAACGTGTAAATCAAGTTTTACGGAGCAGATCATAAAAAAAAGGGGATAATGTGATTTTAGGCCGCGTCCTTAAGTGGGAATCTAAGGTGTCACCTTAGGAAAACATTACCATATATGTGTGTGTGTGTGTGTATATATATATATATATATATATATATATATATATATATACTACTAACACTTGTATTCAACTCTTGCAAAATCTAGTTTAATTAATAGTTTTGTACTTAAAAAATTCTAATATGTACTGTATGTAACAGAGAAGTTGAGCTCGATCACTCGTGTTTCCTTAAATCCTGTGGTGATGCTGCAGCTGCGCGTTCCCTCCCCCATTGCCGAACCGCCGCCGCTTCCCCGTGAGGCAACACGATCGACACGAGCCCGCCGAGTAGGGGCCGCATCTTCGCCATGTACACCATCTCGTTATACGGCCGCCGATGGAACCTCAAGTACATTAGAAACATCTCTTTCACCTTCTCTCCCTTAGCGGTCCCGCCTTCTTTCTTATTGAACTCGGAGAAGAGCATCAAGGGGGATAGGAGGAAGGACGGCCTCGGCATCCTCGGATGCTGACACGACGTGCCCTACAGCTTCTGGTGGGGCCGGGGGGGGGGGTCGACCGACTGCTCGTCGAAGCGAAGGAGTGGGAGCGTGGGTTGAGAGGGGAGACACCGAGGAGCGAAGGGCTGCTACCTGCGGTCTTTGTGGGAGTTACTGAGCTTAGGTATCAGGGTTTTAGTGAGTCGAGGTGGGAGACCGTGAGGGCGAACCGTGACGACGTGGAGCGACCCCCGCCGTTGGATTTTATCGAGAGAAAGAGAGAAAGGGTATAATGGTCTTCACATGTTTAAAACTATTGGGTTTTGTGTTTTGGGGGCTCAGGGAATTATGAGTTTACTTTTGGGGGTTTTGGGAGCGTTGAAAAAGTCTTGGGGATGGGTGGAACACTTGGACTGGTTTTGGAGGCTAGAGACAATTTTCCCAAATTTAAATAATCAATGAATAATTAAAATTCGGAGAGAGATAATAAAAATGCAAATATCAAGATTTGGGGATAAAATTGCAAATAGGACACGCATGGGGTATGTATGCAGAAAACCCTTTTACATCTTATACCATTTTAGTTTCAGGAAAGAAGAAAATTTTAAATTTAAATTTAGAAAAGAACCAACTTAAAGTTTATTTATGAAAAAAAAAACTTCAACTGCATGAATAATTCAAAAGTAACATCTACTTCCGAAACCTTGGTTTGAATTGAGTAGTCAGATGGAGCCAAAATTTTCTCCAGATTGGGAACAAAAAAGAAATAATAATTAAAAACATTCCATCCAATAGGAAAAAGTACATTCAATTTGTAAGAAGAGAAAATGCATATAAATTAAAAAAATATATTATACTTAAACTATCACCATTCAGAATCTCAAATTAAAGATATGACGATTTCTGCCCAATAAAGAAATAATCTAAATATCACATACTTATTAATAACATACAAACTTTAGGACATAGATACTTCTATCATCTAACTCATCTCCATGTACAACAGCTCTAATCTCTGCATGAGTTCATACAAATACCGAACTCTAATTCTTCATCCTCATCGAAGAACTGCATGAGTTCATACAACTAAAAACCCTCACAAGAATCTCTGATCCAATATTTTGTGTTACATAGACTCAAGGATATAAGAACTCAGCACAAAGTTCGCTCTCCTCTTTCTCTGAACAAATTCTTTAACCTGCAAGATTGCTGAACTATGAGCTTAGAAGTAGACGTATGGTCACTCGCAATCAATGAAAACTCATCAAGATATCCTCTCATCCCTTCAACAGTCAATTGCCAAATCAAAGCTCCAGCTCCTGCTCCCCCTTTCTTAGCGGACTCATAAACTTTTTCATAAACCATCTTCAGCAAAATATCTCTATCAGATAAGCCATTTTTCATTTCTGCTTGCTGAAATCCCACCTCTGAGAAAAGCACGGGTTTCTTTAGCACGTGCTCACCGTCGTTTATATGAGTGTCGACCCATTTAGAGAGATATCTGGCTTTTTCTTCTAAGTTTGCATTTGGAATCCAGCTATCTGGATATGCATGTACTGAAGCGAAATCGATGTGCTTGAGGGCTGAGTTTTGGATGAAATCTGAACCAAGTGAAGATGCCCATTTCCCAGGATTTACCTCTAACCTGTTGGTTCTTTGATGGCCATAAAACCCTTCAAGGCCAATTGTGACCAGGTGTTTTGAGTCTAAACTCTTTACGTAAGATGCCATCTCACCGATCCAAGCCTATTAAGAGTTAAAAATTAATTAAGTGCAAGTTTAATTTGTAAGATGAACACTGTTCTAGTCAAACAACAAATTCCAAGGTTTTTTCATGGGTTAATTGCCGATAGACCCCCTGCAGTTTTATTGTTGCAAATAGACCCCTTGAGTGAATTTTTTTATTACTCTTTTACCTGTTGTGTAAAAAAAACTAAGGATAAAAAGAGTAAAAAGAATCCACTCAAGGGACCTATCTGCAGCAATAGAACTACAGGGCAATCTGCAATTGGGCAGTAGCATAGGGGGTCTATCCGCAATTAACCCTTTTTTCATTACCTGAAGAAGAGGAGCAGATAAGCTGGACACACACCGAGGTTCATTCATAAGCTCCCAAGCAAATATGGAGGGTTCATCAGAATATTTGACTCCACTGAATGAATTCTTTCTTGTCAAAATTGCCTGCAATAATTTGTTAGTATGACAAACAAATCAAGATATGCAATCACAGCACCAACATTATCATATCACTTTTATCTCAAAATGAGTGAAAAGTTAATGTAGCAGAAACCTAAGATCATATGGATCTTTCTGTGAATGTAATTTTTCGTAGATGTTACACTCACTTAAGGGATGGCAATAAACTTCTCCCATATAACTCATATTAAAATTACCAATAACTGTTGTTAAACCTAAGATTATAAGCCACTGTGACATGTTTGGCAAACACCTTTTTTGGCTTATAAGCCCAAAAAATATAAGTCGGGATAACCCAGCTTATTTTTTGGTGGCTTATAAGGCACATAGTTTGACCAAGTAAAAGACCACTATACCCCCTTAACATTTAAGAAAATTCAAAAGCTCTATATTCCCTTTCCAACCCTTTTTTGGTCATTTTGGCAACAAAGATGGATTATAAGCCACTCATTTAACAAACATTCTACTATTGGCCAAACTCTTTGGATTATATCTAGTTGACTTATAAGCCATTTGTGGATTACAAACTAAGTAGATTATTGTCTGAAGTTGCCAAACATGGCTGAAGTTTCCAAGTCTCCTAAAGTGAAAATTATAAAAAGTAGGATACTAGTACATGGACATATTATTTTGATCTCACATATGACTAGCAGTGATCTCGTGAACAATTGTTCGTCCGCATGCTATACCACTATAAAACGTCCAACAGCACATAACAACACTCATCTATACCTTGTACATCAATTATGATTTATAACCTCTTATGCCGCTACTGTCACCCAGGACCCTCCCCAGTTTACTCACACTTGACAAAACTTCGATACTCTCATTGAAGCTCCATCCAGGATTGTAGGATGCTAATAAACACTTGACAGGTTATAGATGGTTTTTTGTAAAAAAAAAAAAAGAACTGTTTGGATAAAACCATTCATGAAGGATGGTTTTGATATGATTAAAAAGTAATGCCTGGTGAAAAAGGGTCTGGGCCAAATGACTTTTATTGGTTAAAGCTGTCTAAAGAGATATCCAATGGTGCTCTTCAAAGTTCACATAGAAGAACCATCAGATGTACCAAACTCTAATGGCCTCTCGCATGAATATGGTTTGTATTGCATTTATGTGCATCATGGCACTAAGGAATGTGTTTCTGTATTCATATTAATCTATAAATAGAACAGCAACTAGATATCAGTCTTAAGTGTCCAAATGTCACTATGAATTGCTATCAATAGCTTGACATCAACCTTTGCGCCAAAATTCTGTGCAAGTGTACCTTGCAAATAGGGAATATATAAACAATAAGGGTATTTCCAGTATAGCAAGCTAGTTAAGAGCGAAAAACTCTCTCATTAATTATTCAGTTTAATCAACCAAGACATGCAAAAAAGTTCAGAGATGTTCAATATGGATATACCGCCATTTATCGCTAATTAAGATTTTTGTGGACTAAATTTCATAAAATAAAACCTCATATGGATCCACAAAATACGTTCAGTTTCTTCAGGCCCAAGTCATCAAGTTGTTATAAGACAGTAGACGCATTATTGAACAAGCAGCCATTATAACCAAGACATGCAAAAAAGGTCAGAGGTGTTCAATATGATATACCGCCATTTATCGCTAATTAAGATTTTTGTGGACAAATTTTCATAAAATAAAACCTCATATGGATCCACAAAATACATTCAGTTTCTTCAGGCCCAAGTCATCAAGTTGTTATAAGACAGTAGACGCATTATTGAACAAGCAGCCATTATCAACAACCATACCGATAAATATAAAGGGCATATTAATGACAAAACACTTGTTTTCCACTTTGAGAGGCGAAACTACGCTATATCGAAACCTAAACGTGTGCGGCAATTTGACAACCTTGAATTCAGTTCTTGAGAGAGGATAAGAAGCGAGTCAGTAACATTTACCTTTACATAAGCCTTATAATATCTCTTTATGAGAGGATGCGAGAAGAAAGAATCAGTCGACGATGACACATTGGCTCCTGCTGCTTTTGCCCATTTCACATACTGAGCTTTACCTCCAAACGCATTAAGATTATTTACAAGTGACAGAACTAACCTTATATGATTCCTTCTCGCTTGATATATTATGTAATCCAATAACTGAAACCAAATAAGTAGATAAACAAATGAAAAGGATGTTGTATACTAAAGCCTAAGCAGTCAAGTATAATTCAAAACACAAAGGTACAGAACTAATCAAGCTAATAAAATCCACCATAAAAAATCCAATTGCTACCCAAAAGGAGTTTCCTTTTTGATATATTCATCTATTAAATATCACTGGCCCACTGAAAAACATCCCTCATCCATATACAATGAACCATTCTCAAAGGGAGGTAAAAAAATTAAATAAAATAAATAAGCCCAGAAACTCTAATTTCAAAGGAAAGCCATTAATTCCCCAAATCCCGAAAGATTTTTCTTCCGAATTAGAATTCAAAAAGGAAAGTAAAAACAACAAAATCCAGAAAAATTGGCAAGAGCCAACGATGCAAATTGTTAGTGAGATTAAAAAAGGCATCTTTGTCAACTAATTATTATATACTATCAATAAAATTTCGCTCCATCAATTTCTAAACGAAATTAAATTAAAAAAAGACGGTCTTTTCCAACTTCAAGGGAGGAAAAAACCCAATCATTTGAAAAGCAAGAATTTTGATGCAAAAAAAAAACAAAAAAAAAAAACAAAAATGTAATTCGCCACAGATAATTCAGCATCTGAAAGATATATACATCAATATTGATAATTTAGGGATAAAAAGTTTACAAACCCTAAAAAAGACAAGTCCTTTTAGATTCAAAAACAAATTTTGAAGCGCGCGAATCTTGATGGGGAATAAAAAGACAGCACCTGAAAGAGACTCTCATCGAAAACACCGGGAGAGAGCTGAAGCGGGTGGGCCCCAGCATCATAAAAAGCCCACGTGCGGCAAACCGTCATCCCCATTTCCCTCCCTCTCCTCATCATCTCCTCAATGGACTCGGGCGACAGCGACGATATCATCCAATACGAGTTCCACCCGTTAACGTATACCGGCGACCCAGTGCTGGAGTCAACGAATCGCGTGCCGACGCATGTTATGAAGGACATCTCTGGCTGGAGCCAGGGGATGGGGATTCGAGCTTGAAAACTGCCGTGGTTGCTGCTCGACCAGTGTAAGTAGCCGACGGCGGCGAGGAGGAGGAGACCGATGGTCGTGTAGTGGGGCCCGTCCATTTTAATAGTTTGGGTTCAGTGTTTGCTGGATGCTGGTCATAATCATGGTTGATGGGATTTTATAAGGGTGGGATAATTTTCGCTTGGTCCTATTTTAGAACATACTTTGTTTATGGACCCTAAAGTTTTTTCAGTTATTCTTTTTTTTTCTTTTTTTTTTAAGGTGATATTCGTTAGCATTATTAAGTGAGAATGGTCTTTCATTCTAGGAACTTTCAAAATAGAAACTTGTCATAGTAAAGCAATAACAGTACGAATAATCTATATTTTTGTCTGACGTTAAAGAACGATGAAGGAAAACTCAAAACTTAGCTGAACACAAAGAAAGAAAGAGAGAAGACTTTCGAACAGACAATGAAATGATTAGAGATGTACAGAAGCTATTACGAAGGTCTGACTGACAGATAAACGACACATGTGACTGGTCGTTTCTCCAACGGAAACTGAACTGCGAGTAAAATGGAATGCTTCCATTTTTTTATCGGACAAAAAACATTGCACTCGTTATAATTCATGTGCAGAATATAGATCGTTTAAGTATATAATTAGAAGTTTCTTGAAATTCTTTATATATTGCAGCCCCCCAGGAAAATTTTAAGGTCCTCCCGCTTCTACAAAATTATTGGCTCTGTTCTAACACAAAAAGGGTATGTTCGCAAATAAGTTGTTCGGTCTAAAGGGCAAGACCTAAATATACTTCCCACAAAGTGGCCTGAAGTAAATTTCTCAAAATCTTATTATCCGAAAAATTTGACCTCTTCAGATGAAACAACAGAAGATTGTCTACATACTAAAGAATGAAAAACAAAAATAACCACCGAAGGACAGAGGTTTTCACATGTACTTCGTGTCCTAAAGGTGCAAGCACTTGCTTGGAATCTAAAAAGAACCAATGAAGCTAAAACGTCACTTTTTATAATGTTCTTAACTCCACATAAATTGGGGTCTTGTGCTAAAATCCCTACACATGTACCGATACCTATATAACCACCAACCGACTCCCACGATGCTCGTTAGCGTTATTTGCGCACTTAATTGTCGGTTATGTAAATATTTCCAAGCTTCAGTTTTTGCCGCATTTAGAGACGGAGCTGATTTCACTGCTTTGACTTGAGCGTTAGCGTCCAAAGTCAAGCATTAGAAATTAATTTAAAGGACAAGAGGCTCGTGATGCATGATGTAGCTTAATACAAAACGAGCTGACCTAATTGAGTTGTGTAAATCCATTCATGAGATTTTACGTGACTATATATCTCGCTGTGCATTAAAGCAAGTTGTTGAAAGTAGACGATCCTTTACGTTATATAATGGAAAAATTGGAAGGTTATGTGCGGTATTCATGTTTATTACATGACAATTTGTTAAATTAGTTCAGTAAATGTAAAAAATTACTATTGATATTTGCTCTCTATGGTTGAGTAGGATTTCTCATCCTGGCAAAGGACTTTAAGTGTGAACAGTGTGAACAATATCTATACTATTATCTATACTATTATTAAAAAAAGATTAGGGTGTTAAAACTTTTAATTTCTTTTTTTACCCTCTTCAATTTTGATAAATTCTAACTATACCATTATCTCTAATTAATCTATCATTAAATAAATATAACTTCTTATTAATTATGAACCTCCTCACCTTCCTAAATAATTATAATTATTAATAATATTATAACTATTACTTGTTTAAAAATAATATAATAAAATAATTTATAAAATAAATATACACAATTATTAGTAGTAACCAAATAAATTACTATAATAATTATTTATGAATGATAATAAAATAATTAAAATAATAGTATAAATAGAATAATGTATTACTAAATACTACCAAGAATTATATTATAATTCAATGATCAATAAAATAAATAGAATACATACTTAATCGCATAAATAGTGTACTTATTTTAATAATATCACATAAATTATGAATTACATTATTTTTTTAGTATTATATTATTACATAAATTGAATAACAATTTAATGCAATTTTTTCGAGTATTTGCTCAAAAATTATTACATGATACTGCATAATCTATACTTGGTAATGATTGAAAACTGACCTTTTAAAAAAAAATTAATTAATATTAAGTACTATTAATTGTTAATGATAGTATAATAAAAAATTATAAAATATTTATAGCATTAAATTAGTTAAGTGCTTGCCTAAAAAAATTAAACTAGATACATATTTTATAGGATAAAGATAGTATAATTATTTTAATAGTATTACTTGAACTAAGAATTATAATATTAAATAAGGTAAATTATAGTAAACCCCCTGAACTTTTAGCATATTGTAGTAAATAGACCCTGTGAACTTTCAAAATCACACTAAACCCGTAATAACTTTTGTAGAAAACCTCTAATATCTTTTAGATAAATTACACCAAACCTCCAATAACTTTCAAAATACCTTTTTATGCCATTTTTTTCTTCTCGTTTTTAGGGGTTATTTGTAAATTTTAGAAAGTTATTGGGGGTGTCATTTGAAACAGAAAAGTCATTAGAGGTTTTACATGATTTTGAAAGTAATTCATAGGGGCTAAAAGTTCATAAGGGTTTAGTGTAATTTACCATATTAAATAATTATAATAAGAAGTAACTCCTGCTTTATGTTGCACATATTAAGTGTAATTATGTAGGAACATTAGGAAAAACTAGCAAGATTACTACACCTTAGTCAATTTAGAATTGGGTCAACAACTTTCAAGTTGGAGGGGCATATTTAAAATAACTTATAAAATTGGTATTATTTAAGAATAATATTATATTTAGGGGACTTATTTTAAAAAAGGTTAGCACTAAGTGAATCATTTTAATAAAAACATTCAATTGCAATAACTACACAATAATAATGAATACATACATTTCTTTTTTAGCAATCTTATTGTACGATTTTATTTATTAACACATAGTTTAACTATCCAATAAAATTTTTAAAACTTAAAACATGTACATTCACGTGCAAAACACGTGCATTATACTAGTCATGTGAAATTAGGATTCATCATTATTTTAAGATGACTAGTATAATGCACGTGGTTTGCATGTGGACATGTTGTTGTATTTAATATTATATTATTTAATAAATTACATATAAACATTCTACAAAGTTATTAAATTGCACTATGATTAAAAAAATTTAAGTTAAACTATAATTAACAATTATACTATTATTAACATACATTTAATAGTTATTTAATTAACTTATTATTATATTATTAAACAATTTATTTAGGAGTATAATTATTAAATAATAATATAATCATTAGTTTAAGTAACATTATTGATATAATTAAACCATTTATATTATTAAATATTTCTATTATAGACATATTTTATTACAATACATATTAAATAATGGCAATAATTTTTAATATTATATGGCTTTATGTTGTAAAGAATATTACCTTTCTCGATAATTAATATCATCTTAGTAATAAAAAGTTGGATGGTATAAATTAAAAATACTATTATTTAGGAAAAATACTTTATATAAAAATATTCGATCCTTAAAATTTATGAGACATTTACTTTCCAACAAAAAGTGAATGACTCCTAGATTTCAAAAATCTAATATTTTTATATAAAGTAACTTTGCTAAATAAAAGTATTTTTAATTCATAATATCCAAATTTTATTACTAAGATGATATTATAATATCGGGAAGGGTGATATATATTCCTTACAGTATAAAGAATCAACCCATGTTTATACTATTATTAATAACTATAATTATGTACAATATTTTATTAAATAAATACTTTTACTATTTCATTATAATTAATAATTCTTTCATAATGAATTATAGCATATTCATTAACTTTATTATTATTATATATTATTAATAAATTCTAGCGAGTGACCAAATATTTTGGGAAAAAGAAGAGAAAAATATATGTCTCATAAATTTCACGTATCTAAATATTTTTATATAAATTAGTTTTCCAAAAGAAAAATATTTTTAATTTATAACGTCCAAAATATTATTACTAAGATGATATTAATTATCGAACAATGTAATATTCTTTACAACATAAAGAAGTAACCCCTGTTTATACTATTATTAATAATTATAATTATGTGCAATAATTTATTAAATGAATGAATTTTATTATTTTATATTATATAATTAATAATTATTTATAATAAATTATTATATATTTATGAATTTTGTTATTATTATAATTTATTAATATATTCTAGTGAATGACCAAATAATTTGAGAAAATGAAGATGTGCATAGTTAATGAGAGATTATGGATTATTAGTTTTATAAATAATGGTATAATTGTGAGAGATAAAAAAATTAAGAGGGTAAAAAGGAAAATTAAAAGTTTTAACATGAGTATTCTCTTTATAAATAGTATAGACTATGTGATATAAAAGTAGCGAATTTCTATGTAAACAGTAGTAAGAAAACTACTGCTGAAAGCTTCAAATAAATAGGTATATATAAAAAACCATATTATCAAATTAGCGACATATATATCTCGGTAAATACCTGCAGTAACACACGAGCTTATACTAGTGTGTGCGTCTGTGTGTATGCGGAATCCCTTTCATTTTTTAAGATATTTTTCAGGTAATATAACTGTAACCTCTGAGATATGGGAGAAAACTTAATTTAGTTATTGTAAGAAAATTGTCTAATAGGAGCGGCATTGACGATCCCATTAAAACTTTGTTGCTTCTCAAATTTACAGCAAAGTCTGATGGAGATCCTTTGTCATTGCCTACAAAATCACTCTGTAGATTGGAGTTTGCACGGACGTCGGTGACTCATTTTATTATCTGCCAAATTTATGTTATTATTATATCTTCTAGCAATAGTAGTATCATGATGTTTACATAAATAAGCATGGCATGCAGCAAATAACGTATATAGACTTTTGAAACGTCTTATAATGCGTCTAAGACATATGTAGGTTGGCAAAATAACGCCAGTAATTAATACATGCATGACTGGTTTGGGGTAGATTCTAAGGTGTGGTCTTGTAAGCCTACGAAATTGGATTTGTGATTCAGGATGTTGTGTGCAGCGGAAATTTCGGCAAAGTTTCTAGTGCACAATAAGAGAGAAAGATCCCAATAAGAATTCTCGTCTCACCAAGGAAACAAGAATCTGAAGCGAATATCTCAACAAAGTGAGATATCGGCTCTTCCTCTCATCAGTTCTAGGACTGACTTGTCTAGAGATCCTAAAAACTATTACAATGGCCACAAACACAAACAAACCAATTTTTACGTGGTTCGGCAAACTACCTACGTCCACGGGGTAAGGAGGAGGGAGATCCACTATTAGAGAGAAAAAGAATACAAATGGGTTTACAACTCTCACAATCTAAACCCTCAAATAATCTCTCAAATCCCTCACACAAAGGGGATGCCAAAAGCCCTCTCAAAACAGCACAAAACACTGCACTTTCTTTCGCCGCTACTCTGCACTTTTTGCACCGCCGCCAAATCTCCCCTGCTGCGTTTTTCTCCAAAAACCAAGCCCTCTGCCTTCGCTCCAAAAAACCTAGCTGAAATAGGTCCCTATTTATAGCTGCAATCTCTCAAATTCGGGTGGGCCTGCAACTCGGATCATCACGAGACGCGTGCCATCTCTTCACAAGAAAATAGAACTCAGCTCAACGTGGGTGGTCCCCACTGAAAGCTGCTCACCATCTCTTCACTTGGGCGCAACTCAAAAACTAGCTGGACAAAGCTTCTCACGCGGTTATTGTCCATCTCCCTTTTTCACGCGTCTATTTCTCATGTGGCCCCCACTTACGCCTCCCAACACAGGAGAACTCTTAGCATAGTGAGGCAATCTCTTCGTGAGAAGGAAAAGTGGATGTAGAATTGTTATTTAAACCACTATAAAATCTTTCATGTTCTTGGTTAGTTGTTGATTGTGGTTAATTATCGTCTTTTAATTTATCTTTTCCTCCGCATATTCTGTATTTTTAATAAAAAAAGGTAGCAACTCTATTCACTCCTTCTCTAGGCTTGAATCTCAGATCCAACACATTCTCCCTTTCATTCACTTTATCTCTACCCTCATCCTCCTTTGTGCAAGCCATGGTTGAGATGGGGGGGGGGGGGGAGGAGGGAGGTGGTAAGGTTTGGACGAAAGAGAAATGAATAAGGATGGGCAGAAGAGAAGGTAGTGTTGTGCTGACGGCGGCGCCGAGGTACCAAAACAAACACCGATCAAATAAGGCCAAATTCAACCAAATATCAATACACAAACACAAACATCAATTTTAACGTGGTTCGGCAATTGCCTACGTCCACGGGGCAAGAAGGGGGTGGGTTTTCACTAATAGAGAAGGAGAGTACAAATTGAGATTACAAATCGCTCAAACGAACCAACTAATCTCACAAACAAATCTCTCAATCTCTCAACCAATAACCCCAACCAATTGCTCAGAAAGATCTCTCTTTTCTGTGCTCCAAAATCCCCCAAAACTCTCCTACAAAACCCTCAAATCGTATTGGTATTTATACCAAAACAGAAACCTAAACAGACTGCAAATAAGAACCTGAACTTTCCAAAAAATCCGTCGTAAGTCGACTTATCAGTCTGCATAAGTCGACTTGGCAGAGCGAAAAACGACAACTGGAGAAGAGATCATAAGTCGACTTATCAGACCTGATAAGTCGACTTGCCAGAGCCCAAAATCAACAATCCAGAGCAGATCGTAAGTCGACTTACGACACAAACATAAGTCGACTTACCATAAGTCGACTTATGCCTGTGCATAAGTCGACTTATGACCAAAAAACTGCTTTTTCCAAGTTCTTCTCCATAATTTTCCACCTCGGCGAAGTTTTCCCAAAACTGAGCCGACACCAACCAAACAAATGCCTCACGTGTTGAGACCCAAATGGGAGTGCGAACACTCACCCCAAATGTCGATGTCGCTCACCAAATCGGCTGCATCAAAACTGACTGCCTACGTATCCTCTTGCCCAAGGAATCAAGCCTTCACATAGTTCACCCAAACGGCCTCCAAAGGCCCTCAAACAAATAGAAAAGTCTGCAACTCTTCCCCAATATCACCAAACGATCTGCAACTGATAGCGCCCTAAACTGATACAAATCAAACACCTCCATCTGAGGTAAACCAATGGCCGTATCCAAAACATGTCCACCAGCTGCAACCGAATCCAAAACAAATCCATCATCTGCATCCGAAATCAAATGATCCCCAACCTGTGTCACCTCAGCTGGAATCCCAAATGACGCAGTATGATCTGGAGTATGTGGAATAGGTTCCACCTAACGTGAAGTAGCATCACCCTCCACCTGCTGCGATATCCAAACGATCTGATCAACACTCTCCACCTGCCGAGAGTCAAAAGTGACATTCCTGCTCAGAACAAAATCAGAAGCTCCCAAATGATAATCAACTGAGCCTCCGAACCCCAAACACGCAATCGGATCCAATCTCACATCCACGATGTGACCAAGTGCTGGGTATCCAAACATCCGACGCGACCCAAAATCTAAAATAGCTCCACCAGATCCAATAACTCCTAATGCAGCAGTCGGCGACCTGTGACTAAGATGACCCAAATATGTCGAAGCTCCAGAACCAATGCTCGACAACCAACGCCGATCCTCCTCCAGAAAGGAACGATCCATCAAAACTGTCATCTCATCTCGTCGCCCCAAAGTCTTCACACCAATAAAGTGTCTCCTATTGCCGTGAGCTCGGCACAAACGCAAGAAATGACCCCTACCAAAGCTGGAACAACGAGTTACCTTTCTGCCAATACACTTCTTCCAATTGTTGTTGACTTCTAGGACTTTACACCAACGGGAACTGGTCGCGACCCAATAATGCCTAGAACAATCATCAACTGCGGAAACCAAGATACGATTACCTCCCAATGATGCCTCCTTGGAAGGCCCCCAAATGCCTGACTGAACACCTCCTAAAAGACCCCTCGTTCGATGGATAGGAGTGCCAAACTCCACCACGGTCTTGCTCATCCCAATGTGCTCACAGGACTTCAATCTGCAGGTCATAGCACTCCTCAACAACCAATGCACGGTATTACCAATCATATACCCCAGCACCAAACAATGCCACTGTCTAGCCGAATCTGATAAAGTCATCATCTCCTTATCAATCACAGTGCTTCCGTGCAAATAATACAAATTTCTCCTTCTGACGCCCTTCATCACAATCATGGACCCAAATGTAACCTTCAAGCGTGCATCCGCCAAGGTCACCCTATAGCCTGCTGCCTCCAAAGCTCCAAGTGAAATGATGTTCTTCTTCAACTGAGGAACGAACCTCACTCCAACCAACTCCCGAATCACCCCGTCACTCATCCTGATCCGAACGGTACCGATACCACCAATAGAGCATTTGTGATCATTCCCCATGAGCACGAAATCCTCTCTTTCTAACTCCTGAAAGCTGGAGAACCAATCCCTTCTAGGGCAAATGTGGTATGTAACCCCCGAATCCAACATCCACTCTGTAGAGTAGGCAACACAAACTGACGGCAGTGCAGATAATGAGTAGCCCGAAGAATCCGAATCTGAATCGTTGCCACTAGCCTTGACAACATTCGTCTCTGAAGCTTGAATAGCTTTTTCCTTATTCTTCCTGCCTCGATCAACTAACTTTGGGCATTCGGCCTTCCAATGTCCATCCTCTTTGCAAAAGGCACACTGATTCTTACGAACTTCAAGATGTGCCCCTCTAGACTGCGACTCCCACTACGGTTTGGACCCTTTGCTCTTGCGACCAACGCCCCCGCTACCGGCTCAATCGAAGTCTCCTTATCCTTCTTTCGAAGCTGATAATTCACAAGTGCAGCGGTGACCTCACTATACGAAAGAGATGCATTCCCATTAATAAGAGTAAGA
Source organism: Asparagus kiusianus (assembly GCA_022839385.1). Taxonomy (NCBI): domain Eukaryota; kingdom Viridiplantae; phylum Streptophyta; class Magnoliopsida; order Asparagales; family Asparagaceae; genus Asparagus; species Asparagus kiusianus. Next base: position 576,853 of record BQKN01065875.1, on the reverse strand, counting down.
ACGAAGATCTCATATTCCTCGTCGGGCAAGGAACTCAACAACAACAACGCTTTGTCCTCATCTTCAATCACCACATTTACATTCGTCAAATCCGTAAGAAGCTTCGTGTAGTGGTTCATATGATCACCAATGGAGGTTCCTTTCTTCAACCGGAAGCGGTAAAGCCTCCTCTTCAAATGCAAGCGATTCTCTACACTCTTGGTCAAATACTTGCTCTTAATGATCTCCCAAATCTTCTTTGCAGAAGTCTCATTGATCACATCATACTTTAGATCTTGTGTGAGACAAGACCTAATCACACCACACGCCGTTCGATTCATCTTTTTCCAAACCTTCTCATCAATATTGTCCGGTTTCCCGTCCAACTCCAACGTATCTTCCAAATTTTACGCGTTGAGCGCATCCATGACTTCGCATCGTCAAAGTCCAAAATTGTTTGTGCCATTGAACTTTTCCATGTCAATCTTCATCGAGTGGATATTCAAGCTTTGGACGGTCTTCACGCCGGAAGTACTGCCCACAACTCCTTCTTTCTCGGCCATAATTCTCAAAGCACCACCAAACCAATGCGAAAACAAACGAGAAATAGATCCAAACTGAAAAAGACGAGATTTTTATCAAAAAGATCCCACCTTTATCACCAAACGAAGCCCTAGATGAACTTCCAAAGCGATCTACTCCTCCAAATAGCCCAAGCGTAGCCCGAGCTCTGATACCACTTGTTGTGCTGACGGCGGCGCCGAGGAACCAAAACAAACACCGATCAAAGAAGGCCAAATTCAACCAAATATCAATGCACAAACACAAACACCAATTTTAACGTGGTTCGGCAATTGCCTACGTCCACGGGGCAAGAAGGGGGTGGGTTTTCACTAATAGAGAGGGAGAGTACAAATTGAGATTACAAATCGCTCAAACGAACCAACTAATCTCACCAACAAATCTCTCAATCTCTCAACCAATAACCCTAACCAATTGCTCAGAAAGATCTCTCTTTTCTGTGCTCCAAAATCCCCCAAAACTCTCCTACAAAACCCTCAAATCTTATTGGTATTTATACCAAAACAGAAACCCAAACAGATTGCAAATAGGAACCCGAACTTTCCAAAAAACCCGTCGTAAGTCGACTTATCAGTCTGCATAAGTCGACTTGGCAGAGTGAAAAACGACAACTGGAGAAGAGATCATAAGTCAACTTATCAGACCTGATAAATCGACTTGCCAGAGCCCAAAATCAACAATCCAGAGCAGATCGTAAGTCGACTTACAACACAAACATAAGTCGACTTACCATAAGTCGACTTATGCCTGTGCATGAGTCGACTTATGACCAAAAAACTGCTTTTCCAAGTTCTTCTCCACAGGTAGGAACATGAAAAGGGAATAGAGAAGGAAGAAAAAGGATGACGAGAGAGGACAATAAATGAAATAGCTAGGATCATGGATGGAAGAGGAGGACGGAGATGAGACAGCGGAGGAGTGTGGAGGTGGGTTGGACGAGGAGGGAGAAGAAAGAGGGTGGAGGTGTGTTGGGGGTATTTTCGGTATTTTGGTAAAATCGATCAAAAATTATTCGTGGGTGACTGACTGAAAACTAAACGAACTTAAAAGACAGTTTCTATACAAGAAAAACTTTAAAGGTGGTTCCTATCAATATGTTTTAGTTCAAAGGTGGTTTCATGAAAACTCCCTATTTATTAAGCGAACAAAAGAATTTATCCAACAACTATTTTTGTAACCTATCTATCTATCTCTCTCTTGTTAAAGATAACTCATCTCGCACTAGTTATATTTTTTTCCCCAAGAAATACACTTGATTTATCTTCTTTATAATTTTACAACTAGACAATTAAAAAGGGCAGCCAATATTTTTAGGGTCTGTTTGGTTGATTTCCTAAAAACCAAGAAATGGGAATGAAAAGGTGGAAATCTCAAAAAGTGTAATTTCATTCATTTTCATCTCTAAAACTCATCCATAACATCTAATAAAATATTATTTTCATCCAATAACTCATCCACAACATCTAATAAAATATTATTTTCATCCGCAACATCACTCAACTCATCTCATCTCATCATTTCAAATCACTCACATCATCCTATAAGATGGTGACAACTCATCTCATCTTATTAACATTTCATTTCCACCTATTTCCTCCCAAAAAGCTAAGAAAATGGTTTCCTTAAGTGTGGGTCACATCATTCAATAATATAATGATAACTCATCTCATCTCATCTATTTTCTTATTTTTAAGATAGAACCAAACAAAAGAAAACAACCTATTACGAGAAATAAGTTTCTTATAATTCATTTCCTTATTTTTTTCGCCAACCAAACAACATCAAAATAAATTTTCTTAAAAAATCACTCACATCATCCAATAATAAGGTGACAACTAACATCACCTCATCTCCAATTCTTTGATTTCCTTCTTTTTTTAGCCAACCAAACATTCCCAAAATAAATTTTCTTAAAAATAGTTTTCCATTTCTTTGATTTCCCTCTTTTTTTAGGCAAACAAACAGCCCCTTAACTAAAATTCATAGGCAACATCCGAGATATTTAAGATATTATCCATTAAATAATAAGTCATTGAGTATAAATAATGTAAATGAAAAAATCCCTAAAAGAGTTCTCTAACAATTAATTAACGTATTATATTGATATACATTGTAAAAGTTACTGATGTCCTCTTTACTAATAGATTTATTCTCGAATTTGCATATCTGTTATATTATCCAATAAATTCTCGAACCTGCATATCTGCTTAATGATGTGTTTGAATGGAGGGCAGAAGAAAGTAGGGGAAGAGAATACGGGAGTTCACTTTGTTTGAGATCTTTTTCTTTTGAGAGGGGTCACGTAAAGGAAGCAAGAGAGAATTCATATAAATCACATAAAAATATGGTCATTTTATCAACCCCATCCAACCCACAAAAAAGTGTAGAGGAGGAAAATGGAGGGAAAATAGTTATAAAAGAAGTTTGGTTGTTTATCATTATGGATTAACAGTTGATATTTGATCATAGTATATTTTCTTTCCATTCCCTTTTCTTAAGACATGTTTGGATTTCAATGAGGTTAAGAGAAGTTAAGAAAAACTAAGAGATGGAACAGAAGGAAGGGAAGAGAGTCCCTTTCTTCTTGGTTGCACCCCAATTTGGGGAGCAAAAAATTTTATGTTATTTGGGGGTGAACTAAGGGGAAATAGGATGAATAACTTCACCTCGTAAATGTTCCCAAATAAGGTGAATGATTACCCTAACTTACCTTCTTTCTTACTCCCCTCAATCCAAACAAACTCTTAGTTAAAACTCTCAAATATGATAAAATAAGTTTTCCTCCATTTCCTTCACTAAACTTCAAAATAAGATATTATATTTTCCCTCACCTTCACTAGCTTCCCCTACCTTATTTTATCTTTCCTTTCCCTCCCTAGTGAACTCCTAACCACATTCTTGAAAGGGCTAGAAAAATCTGATCGGGTGAATGTGGACAAATAGCAAATATTTAGATTTGAAAAATAAATATGCAAATAGGATAGATTTTCATGATATTTAAATAAAAGTTCCAAAAAAAAAAAAAAAAAGGAAAGGTCGATTGAGCCCACCTACAAATCCACTCGAGTACTTATCCTATCACAAAAGGAAAAATAAATATGCTCTTATGCGGGCGGTTGTGATAACAAGTCTAATTAACCCATCCACTTTAGACCCCTCTAGAATCCTCCTCCTTAACTTGTCTACAAAAAACCTCTCCCCACTATCAGTTTAGACAATTAGACCCCTCTACAACCAGAGCTCAAATTCAGATAAGCTTCTGTGGTTTACATTATAAATCCATTAAACCCTCGATATATTATTTCAACTTATTAAGCCTCCGTGATTTTAGTATATTATTTCAACTTATTAAAATCAAAATTTTGGTCAGACTAAATTTAAAATATCGCGAAAAGAGTCACATACGACTCACATGAGATATGTATAATCCCTCGATCAAAATGAGGGTGGGGTGGGGGGTTCCTCTCTTGCAATCTTAAGTCTGGATAATCATCATTCAACGTAATTTTTCTTTTGTTCTTGTTTATGTTTTACTTAGAATGCCTTTGATAACTATTTGTTAATAAGAATAATTTCAACAAGATAAAAATACCATGCCTTAGTTTACGAAGAACCATCATGAGGCTATATAGAATCAAAACCAACGCCATAGGGATTTAATAGAATGAAATAATAGATTAAGGGCTTAATAGATTTGCGGCATAAACCAACGGCACTTATCTGAATTTGATTTGACCTTCCGTTGCAAAAAAAATAGGAGGGCAAAATTGAAAACTTACACCTGGCCTGTACAGTATACTCGTATGCCGATAAAAACTTATATCATGATCTTCTCATAAGAAAAAATAAAGAGAAGAAAGAGAATGAGATCTTGACCTTTGATTGATAAATCAAAGACTAAGATCTTCTTATTAGAAGATTTTAGGAGGATCCTCGTTAGTAAATGATCCCAATCCCATCAACCCATCCACTTTACACAATTAGACCCCTCTAGAGTCCTACACTCCTTAACATGTCCACAAAACAAGCCTCTCCCCACTCGCTCCGTTGAATCTCACCCCGATGAGCTCCTTCTCCTACCACCTTTACCAAAATGACCAAAATGCCCCCGTCTCCGTCCCAATCCAGTCCCCCTCGACCCCAACACTAACCCCAGTCCCAATCCATTACCCGACCTCGATCCTCACTTCCGCCGCCACCAATATCCAATCCCGCTACCGCTCTCACCTCATCCGAACCCTGCTCCTCAAAATCCGCTCAGTTAACTCCCAAACCGACCGATTCCAGCGCTTGATCCAGCAGCAAGAAACGGTGGACTCCGTTCGCAGCAGCGAGAGGGAGAGGATCAAGTTGAACGAGGGGCTGATGGCGCTTCTGCTGAAGCTGGATTCCGTGCCTGGGTGCTTTGATCCTAATGTGAGGGAGCTGAGGAGGAGGGCTAGCCGTCGGATCGTGGAGCTGCAGGAGATCCTTGATGGGGTTGTAGGGGAGAAGGTTGACGATGTGGGGTTTGAGAGCTTGCCGAGGAGTTGTGGGGAATTATTGGAGAAGGTTTGGGCAAAAGAGGAAAATGAGAGGGGAGAGGTTAGGAGAGGTAAGGGATGCTGCTGTTGCAAGGGGATGAGGTGCTTGGAGGAGCTTGTTAGGGAGATGTGAAGGATGTGAGGAATGAGGTGCTTTTGGGAAATTTGGTTGGTGAAAATGCTTGTGGTTACTCTATAGTAAATGTAAGTTTTTATAGATAGATATTGAGTGATTATGTAAATCCTTTACTCCCTGTTTGGATTGAGGGTAGAGGAGGTAAGGGGAAGGGAAATTTTGGTTTACCTTTGTTTGAGAGTTCCATTGAGAAGGGTAGAAGAGGGGAATGAGGGGGAAAATTGAACTAAAATCTTAGCAACCAAGTTTGGGGGGTAAAGGAGGGGAAGGGAATTGAAGGAAGGAAAAAATTTTCCTTCCTTCCCTTCCCTTAGTCATCTCCCAAACACATCATTAGTATAATGACGCCTTAATGTTAAATATTGAGGGGAACCAATTATTTAATTGAAATAAGATGCATATAATATCAAGGAAAAACTTTTAATGGTTCATATTGGACTGATCGCATTAATCATGTATCAAATAGATGTATGTGATATAAGGACAAATTTTCAAAACCATCCCATTTTGAAATTTATTTATAAAAAACGACCCCTTTTAGCTTTAATTGCAAAAACCAACCCAGTTTGTTGAAACTAGGTCGGTTTTTGAAAAAAAAATTCCAAACTTCACGGGAGTTGAACTCCCGTGAAGTTTTTTCTCATAACAAAACTTCACGGGAGTTCAACTCCCGTGAAGTTTGAAAAAAAAAATTCAAAAACCGACCCAGTTTCAACCAACTGGGTCGGTTTTTGCAATTAAGGCTAAAAGGGGTCGTTTTTTATAAATAAATTTCAAAATGGGATGGTTTTGAAAATTTGTCCTGTGATATAATATACGCCTGAAGTGAGCAATGTTAGGTATCTGTCTGATCATTGATGAGAGGATTCATGCATTTTGCACCTGTTGAAAATAGATATCTCTTCGATGATAGACTAGAATCAGATGATACTTTTCAGATATCATTATTTTGTAGCTTCCATTCTACTGTTATTTACTCTCCCAATCTCCATTCAATGAAAGAACGGAGGCAGGCCTTTTTCTCCCTTTTTTCTTTTTTCCTTTTTTGCACAGTAAGTCATAGCTTTTATTAAAATTACACTAACAAAAGTTGATGCGACATACGACTCTTCCTCATCTTTTCTTCAGACCCCTCAATCGAATGGATTGAGATCCTCCACTCATCAATAGTGGCTCCTAACATTTGCTAATGCATCTTCACCTTTCATTTTGTGGATAAACACAAAATGAAAGATGTTCCCACAAAATGAAAGGTGGAGATGCATTAGCAAATATTAGGAGTCACTATTGATGAGTAGAGGATCCCAATCCCAATCGAATGATCCTCATATCGAAGGATACAACCACTGTTCTCAACAGTAACGCCCACACTATTCCCACAATTTACCTTGATGCCATTCACTAGCTGAACAGGACAGGAGAAGCAAAGTCCTGCTGCTTGTTTCTCGCCAAAACATTTACCATGCCCAAATGCTATAGGCATCTGATAGTACTATAAGCCCAGTACTCGTATTTACTTATCGACGTATGCATCCGTGTCTTTAAACTTGTTAGTGCTACATCTTTATGAAGTATGTTGTGCATGAACAACAGTTGCTGATAGTAAGCAAGTTATGGTTATAATCTTTGCATTGGTAGCGTCAATGTCTGTTTTTTGACTCCTCTCTTTTAGATATGCCCTTATTTTGCCTGCGGTTTGCTATATATATAGGCTGTTACTTTTTGTTTCTATGTTGATGATATTAATTCTTGTTCTCTCTTGGTAAAAATGAGCTTCTTGGTTTCTCTACCTGGTTTATTTTAATTCTTTTGTTTGGTGTTTACAGGTGGAAGGTTTCTACAATGATTATATATGTTGGCCTTGTTCATGCGAGTTGTGTGTTAGTTAATGCCTGATTTTTTTAACATTTGGATACTTTCCTTGATTGATTAAGTATATGGTGGAGTGATTAGGCTTCGTGGTTAATTAAGATATATGGTTGTATATTTTAGCATGTAGAAGGAAAGGCTTAAGGAAAACGTTTTCATATCCTATTCAATCAGGTGTTCCGAATATAATACTGGATATGACTAAGAGCTAGAACTCAACCAAAAAGAAATTGCTACTTGCATGCTGTTAAATTAGGAAAACATGCTATCGTATTTGTCTATATTTATGAAGTGATTATGATATCTCCCATCCTTCCATATTAACAGTGTGATGGTGAAGAAAAAGCATCGAGGAAGACGAAGATGTGGCACTTATGGTTTGTAGAACCACAAGGATAATGAGGTGGTAAGTTATATCTGAATAAAGATTTCGAGATGCCTACTAATGTCGGTTCTTCCAATTGTTTTGAATGTGAAACCCGGTCACATTAAAAAGGATTGTCCGATTTAAGTCAAATAAATTCGAAAAAGAAAAAGACATATGATGGTTGAAGGAATCAGAGCCACAACATGGCACATTTGAGTTTAGCCAATCCTAACGTGTCTTTCATGGCTGAAGATAAAGACTCACGAGATGGCCTTCAACTCAGAGGATTGGTACATTAACTTTAGAAGTCCTCTGAGCCTAACTGAATTGCTTTCTTCAGCCGATGAAGGATTTTCTTGTAAAACACAATTATTTCATGACCTGCACAAATTATGTGTAAAAAGTGTCCGGTCCCACATTTACGAAATTTCTTTTTGAATCTCTATTCTAACACAATATTTTGGATTTCCCCTCTCATTCTATTTCATGATAAATTCTTATTCTAGAGAGAAATTTGTCTTCCTCTCATGTATTTACTACTTTTTTCATGATTAGTCTTTTGCGAACTACTTCTGAGCTTTAGTTTGTCAACATTTAGCATTTACTATCCATCAAAAACTTCATCTTTCCATATTCAGTTCTCCTTTTGTGCTTTAAGTTTCATATTCGCTCGAGAATGAGTTTTCCCTGACCATGTACTGATAGTGTTCCTATAATTAATTTAGAAAGAAAGAAATTAATGTATTTAACAAAAAACTTAGCGAGAACAAATTTTATCTATAACTCAACTTTATTTCTTAATTTTTGTATTCATACAAATCATTACGTAATCTTACATAACATACTATTGATTCCTGAAACATAGGCATCAAGTTAGTTGCTGCTCCGTACATCCTTTTGTATTTGCATAAATACAGGTTAATAGATCGGAAGTGTTTCCTTTTACTTTGGCAGGATTAAAGGTATTTTTGTTGCACCGCATATAATTTCTTTTTATAGGAGAATCAGCTTTTAAGGATATCCTGTAGTAAATATTGATTAAAAAAAGAAGGTGAAAGATGGTTCTAGCCATGTCGTGCTTAGAGACAAATGAAGAAAACTTTGCTATTTTTCATTGTCGCATATCAAGTAATTGAGCAGACATGTCAAAGCTGACTGTGGATAATTTTTATGCCATTACTTTAGGATAAATACACGGCATTTGAAGTTCTTATTCTGCTCGACTTTGCTTATTTTTTGCGACGTTGATATTTGCTTTAGTTATGTTACGTACGTGAATTGTCATTTGTTTACATTTGCTACTGATAGCTCCAGGCAGATCTTGATCATTATCTACATTGATCATCTCTCTGCAGAGGTACACCAGTAATGAGGAAAATTTAATGATGAAATATTTCTCTATTGGTATACAATAATGGCGTTGGTGCCCACAATAGCAGATAATGCTCGCAAACATGTTATTAGCAGTAGGTGTCCATGTGCTTGCTCTCGGCATAGGAATGATCATGGCCCAAAAATGTCCAGTGATCCACTTTTTGGCTTGTAATTCTTTGTTAATTTTCTCATTTGAGAAGTGTTGCTTCCTGCATCCTTTGTTTCGGTATAATTATTATTGTGACTTAATCAAAAGAAAGTACAAAATTACTAATACCTGGAGATTGCGTATGACGAACCTCGGACGCTTTTTGGGAGAATTATAGGATCATCAGGTTTGCAGAGGAAAAAAAAAACACACACAATAGTTTTGAGTCTTTTGACGAACGGAATGATTTCAACTTTCTATTTCTTCGTAGATCTTTCAGTACTCTGACATAGAAATCTCTGTACACATCAAATTAATCAATATTTGGTGATTATAGCAAAGTTGATAGCTTAGTTCTTGTTTAGGTTTCTGTTCTGGCCTAAGGGCAAATAGTAAAAATTCTTTGGTTCCTTCATTTAGAAAAAAATAATTGCATAAGAATGAACAATTTTTCCAGGAAAAAAAATTGCACGAGGCTGAATAAATTTTAGCACTTACGTCCTCTCGCAACATTAGAACTGAATCTTGATAAATCAATTATGAGATGCTGATGTTTCTCTTGGTTATAAATAGCAGACACCGTGGCAATGCCCACTCCTCTTTCTCATCATCACAAGCATAAAAGATAATATCAGCATCCTCACAACTCACTGGAGAAACCTTTGCATATTGCCAACAAAGTTGCTGCTGCTGCTGCTGCTGCATTTTACTCTCATCCTTCACATCTTGATATATACCAGGGGAAGCTAACATCCACTGCTCTAATGTAGGCTTCACATCTTCATCCTTAGACGTTAGTTCTCTTTAAGAAAATAAAAATAACAAAAAGTGAAAGAAAAACAAATTTAGAAGGAAAAATGAGGAACAAAGTCAAGAGTTTTCGGATAACAAATTGTCAGGTCAAAATACTGTCGATTTGAAAAGTGGGATGTCAAATAGAGAAAACAGAACTTCAGGTCATCAAATTGACAAATTGCTTCGTGTAACACTGTAACGCATATTTCCTCAATATCAAAGTATGTATATTTTAGCTCTTTAACACCACAGACCCCAATTCACACCGTTACACAGTATTGGTTCCTGCTACGAATTTACTCATAACAACGCAGGCTCCTCAACCAAAAAGGATATATATTTTGCAAATCAAAACTATTATCACTACTACACGCCTCTAAATGCAACAGCCAATTTCCCATCTCTTCTCCCTCTCCCTCTCCACCCATCAATCTCCATCCTACAAAATCTCCCACCATTTATAAAGAACCCTGCAGACCTCTCATCTCGAGTACCCTCCATCTTCTTCGTGATATCGCGTTCATACAACCCAAACCATTTCTCATACATATACCCCTTAGTTCTCCAAGGGGGGAAGTGCATGCCTGCACTCTTTATTGACTCTTTTGCTACAACGCACATTATGTCGATTACCTTCTTTAGGACTTCAGGCTTTGCGACGAACACTTTGGGTATGGACTTGAGGAGGGTGGAGTATTTTTGAGTTGGACGAGCAATCTCGAACTCAGATGATAGGTTGATTTCAATAATGTAGCGGGCTCCGTTGTGAGTTAATATGTCGATGTAGTCGTGATTATTAGTTCGAGTTGTCTGGTCCCGTTGAGATTTGCAGAGACCTGAAAGGCAATTTTTATTGCTTAGTAATGACTTGATGCTATAAATACGACTTATTTGTAGACCATTAAGAGTTTCGGCAACCCACCCAAAACTAAATTATGATTAGTCCGGACCTAGCTCTATCGTAAACGAGTTTTAGTTTTGGAGTGCTCTAGGGGTTGGTCCAAACTAGAACTTGGTCCAAACTAAAACTGATTTGATTAGTTGTTAAAAAAATGTTGACATATAAAAATTAGGCCAATTATGGTCCGGCTTTTTGCCAAATAAAAAGACACAAAATTAGGCTAAGGCCTGTGCCTATTTAAAAGGGATTTGGATCCTCTCCACTACAAAAAAAAAATAGTGGAGAGACCACTACTTTTAATCTCAAACGTTGATTATTTAGTAAGCGGTTATGATATAATCTAAATCTAACACTTACCATATCCCCGTGTATTGCACTCATTCCTAATTTGCACTAAGGGCCTGTTCGTTTATTTCCTAAAAACCAAGAAATGGAAATGGAAAAGGTGAAAATCTCAAAATAATCCATTTCTTCCATTTCCATCCCTAAAACTCACCCACAACATCCAATAAAATATTATTTTCATCCAACAACTCATCCACATCATCTAATAAAATATTATTTTTATCTAACCACTCATCCACCACATCTAATAAAATATTATTTTCATCTAACAACTCATCCATCACATCTAATAAAATATTATTTTCATACAAACATCACTCAACTCATCTCTTTTCATCATTTCAAATCACTCACATCATCGAATAAAATAATATAACAATTCACCTCATCTCATTAACATTTTATTTCTTCCATTTCATCCCAAAAAGTTATGAAAACACTTTTCTTAATCTTTCTTCACATCACCCAATAATACAATGACAACTCATCTCATCTCATTTCATTTCTTATTTTTAAGAATGAACCGAACAAAAGAAAACAAGAAAACTACAGGAAATAGGTTTCTTATAATTCATTTCCTTATTTTTTTGGCCAACCGAACAACATCAAAACTAGTTTTCTTAAAAAATCACTCACATCATCCAATAATAATGTGACAACTCATCTCATTTCATCTCCATTTCTTTGATTTCCTTTTTTTTAGCAAACCAAACACTCCCAAAACAATTCTTCTTAGAAATAGTTTTCCATTTCTTTGATTTCCCACTTTTTTTTAGACAAACGAACAGGCCCTAAAAGAAAAAATCATAACCATCAACTAGATAATCAATGGCTGTGATTATGTAGTGGTCCCTCCACTATTTTTTTGTAGTGGAGAGGATCCGAATCCATTTAAAAGGGTTATCAAACGCATCATATCAATAGTCTAAATTGATACATATATTGTTTTAGTTATGTCTTGAGTGTGCGTATATTAATTGTAACCTTAAATTTTGATCAAAGGTTGTACTCATTTTTTCAATTGAGTGACAGTTCATAATATTGGACTAAAGCCATATCCAATTCATATTTTATTCAAGTTTAAAAAATTATATAAAAATGAGTGCCGCATCTAACATAAAAGTACATTCATATATCCTTTAAAAAAGAGATAATAATATGGTACAACGTCTATTACATTATACCCCTAATTGGATTGTAATTTCTATTAAATAAAATCTTAACATAATATTGTAAACAAAAAAAATCAATAATTAAGCAAGAAGTATTTTTTAATCAACAATTTTAAGAAAAAGACAAGTTGATCCATTACTTTTGTAAAACTTCTCATATTCTCATCATATATTTCTTCAAAAAATTAATCAGACATATCAAACAAAATATTGATCGAACAAAATATACCATTAAAAAAAACAAAACTAACCTGCATCATAACCTTTCTCTCTTAACCAACCCATAACCCTCCTCTTAACCTCATCCATACCCGACCCGATAGCTTTCACTGCATCCTCCACCGCAACCCTAATCCTCTCACCCATCAAATCTTCACCCGAATCCGACATCACGGCATCCAACATCTCCCTACAGTCTCTCGCTGCCGACCGGAACCCGATAACCCAGTTATCTCCCTCATCCCCTCTCCCTTCATAGAACGAGTCCACTAGCTCCGCTAACTCCGTCGAGGTCTCCGTTGCCGTCTGATCTAACGGCACGGTCGCCCACAGCCTCTCCCTTGCCGTCTCATCTAACGGCGCCGTCGCCTTCTTGTACTTTACTGGCATTTTGAAGAAATAATTTTTTTATATATATTTATATTCTACTCGAGGTTTTATAAGCGGGGGAACGACGACACGGGGCTTTTAGATTTTGACACGCGTCGAGTTGACTGATTTCGGGCACTTGTGACCGCCTCGTGAAGTTGGTGTAGTTTGCATGCAATGGTGCATGGGGAGCACGTGAGCGCCGGAGTCCACGTCGGCAATGGTAATTTAGGTGTTGGAATTACGTCTTGATTCACTGAATCAGGTGATAATGCGTCTAGGTTCGATCTTCGAAGTATTTAGATTTGATGAGTCCAAGTGCGATGAATATTTCTTCGTTTAGTTAGTTGTTTGCCATTAACTTTGATTTAATTAGCTGTGACAATGAGAGTGGGTAAAGGGGTTTGACTGATTTTAGCTAAGGAATTCAAATTTCAAATTGACAAATGACGAAAAAAATACCAAAAATAAAGTTCATAGGCGAACCTAGGGGGGGGGGGGGGGGGGGGGGGGGGGGGGGGGGGGGGGGG
>BQKN01065875.1:518719-545450 GCA_022839385.1 Asparagus kiusianus | reverse complement strand
TATTGTTTTACTAGAAAACTAATCATAAAACAAAATGAATAACAAATGGATCATATAAAATATTTGGTTATTAGTGTATATACTGGATGGCAAGAATATCATAGCTGGATTGTTATACATGAGTTAATCTCCTCGATCAAATAAGGGAATCATTTTGCCAGGTATCTATATCTTTTTGTATTTACCAAACAACTACAGCTATTGAAAGTGTAATATTATAACAAATAATTGACTTTCAGTTCCACTTTCTATTTGCTAAACGTCCACATACTTCTCGGCTTAGTTCATGGATGTGATGATCTGTGTTATCTTCTGTCTTAATTTCATCAATCTACCAATTCTTTTAATATCAATCATTTACTTATTCAGTCACTCCAGCATTCCCCTAGTAATGTGAAGAAGTTGGACATATATCTGTGAATTTTGCTACTGGTTTGTCTGTTCCATGCTAGACAAATACCTTATCCATGAAAGGGAGAATTCATTACTTGGTCTGCATGATCCATGTCAGTCATCTCACTCATCAGCTATGCACATATTTCTTTTCTGCACTCTCACAGCACTACCATGACCAGTGCCACTCTTTTCACCTCCTAACACAATCTTCATTCCTATTAAAAAAGTAAGATAAAATCACCCTATGGAAATGACCAAGGAACCCTAAGGATCTCACCTCTAGCACCACTTGGTGCAGTTCCCGCTTAGTCAAAGGATTTCCCATCTTTGCACTGGGTTTTGTGTCGGCCGATAATCCATTTGAGCAGAATATAAATATCCTGCATGAGTGAATCAAGTGTTTGATGGAAATACGTGCGCATAGATCTGTGAATTTTTCTTTTTAATTTGTAGATAGACTTTCTGTTTCTTCGATCTGTCTTTATTATACTGGAAAGCATCCTTTTCGATATCGTGTATGTTTCATTATTTTTGTCTGTCCATTGTGGCACATATGAATAATATGTGTTATAGGTGTTTGATTTAATTTTCATTTTATGTAGGATGGTTTCAGAGATGACTCCTTGAGGATCATAAGAGAGATACGAAGAAATGGCAACTGCCAGGTCTGTCTTCACATCCTTGGGTTATTAAATCATGGTTCAACTAGAATTTCATGTATTTTGCAATGCCTGTTTTCTGTTGTCTATAAATTAAGAATGTTTTCCTGTTTCAAGAATTTCGTGTATTTACGAGGCCTGTGCTATATACATTGTTATTGTGCATGTTTTCTTTAACAATCATCACAGAAGTTTTACTTGTCTTCTTCTTTGGAAAGACAGCTTGCAAGGCATAAAAATAACCAAGAGATCATCTTGGCATGAAACCAATGCCGCTGAAGTTTTGAATCAGTGCTCACTATGGCCTTCAATGTGTTCTTCGTGGACTATTTTCCTTTACTATTAAGCATCTTTTCTCTCAAGAGACCTCTTACAAAGTTACAAGGCATAAATATTGTCATAGGATCATCTTTATCTTAAAACCAATGCCTCTGAAGCTTCATTTTTGAATCAGCGTTCATTGTTGCCTTCCATGTCTTCTTTGTTGCTTTTTCTTTCTTAATGTTGAACATCCGGATTTCATAGGTTACGCTATATTTATCCACTTCTAAATCTGATTCTCCTTAGCATCAGCTAGGATCTAAACATCCCCATCTTTGTAGGGTTTTCCTTATGTGTGATATAATCTTATTCATAGGTTACACTATATTTATCCATTCTAGATCTGATTCTCCTTAGCATCAACTAGGATCTAAAACATCTCCATCTTTGTAGGGTTTTCCTTATGCGTGATAATCTTTATTGTCTGCAGTGTTGTAATTTATACTTGATTTTTCTGGAATGGAACAACTGTTCCTGGACATCTCCATCTTCGTCGGGTTTGCCTTCTGCTTGATGATCTTGTTTCTGACGTTGTGACTTTTTAGTCATGATCTGAAGACTCGGCTGTATTTGAATACGATAACTGTTTCACGGACATTGATGAACCAAGTCATCTTATATACCTGAATTACATTATATCACGAGACCGCAAATGAGAGGGTGGGATGTACAAGTGACAGTTTAATGTAATCAGTGATGTTAGCATCCTGGTCTGCAAATAGGATTTTGGGTGCCCTCAAAATGTCTTTTTATGCCTCATCAGCTGTAACAGCTCAATTTTTGTTGAGTTTTTTCTTTTTTATGTCTAGAAAATTTGTTTGTGATTTAACTTGCACCCTTTATTGTCTGTTTTGAAGACTCCCATTTTGCTGGGCCTACGAAGAAAATCTATAAAACATTTATAAATCTGGAACCGTTTGTAAGTTTAGTATTCTTCTATTTCATGAGGTCTGAACATGAAGGTTAGTTTGCTAGAGAGTTTCTTATCTAGCATCCTTTTGAACCATCTTATGGTGTAAGCTTTATTGCTTGTTTACTTGTAGTTTACTAGAAGATTTAGCAAAACTAAGGCCTTCCAGAAAGTAAATAGGAAAAACCTGAATGTTACAACTTCACAGAGCAGTTAGATGTGTTGAAAGAAACTATTTTTTTCATCGGCGTTCTGTCAAATCAGCAATTGAATCTGATTCCAACATTGTTATCGAGGCGAGCGCCCCGGGCGTGGGGCGTTGCGGGCTGGGGCAATTGCATCCCCCACCAGAGGCCGGACGCTGCACGCACACGAGGCGCGCGCCTTGCATGTGCCTCGTGTGTGCCTCGCGCACGCCTCGCGTGCGCCTCACGCGCGCTTGACACCTGCATCATGTAATAGATTCTTTCTTCTGTTTTTTTTAAATAATCTACATATTACATATTTACATCATGTAATAGACTCTTTCTTGTTAGTTGCTAATCCATTCTACATTTTTTCATATTTAACCTATACAAAGGAAACAATAATTAGTAATTTAGTATACTCATTTGCTAATTGTAACTTCCTTCTCTAATTAGCATGCTAACTAGAAAATTATGAACATGTAAATATGTAATTTGTTATCTTCATTCTTCATCTTTTCATGCTAACTAGCAAATAGCAATTAAGAATGCTAACTAGAAAATTATGAACAATCATGTTTTTTATCACTTAATTGTTACTTAAAAATACATATATCATATTTTAAATAAAAATACATATTTCTTATTTGTTACTTGTTTTGTTTCATAGACTTTTGTTTATGTTGGAGATTATCTTGCATTATGATTTGTGGAAACTTATGAACTTCTCTATGTTATGCATGCTAATTAAGACTCTTTTGTGATTTAGTGTGTGAAATTATATTTCTTGGTCTTTTTATGTGACAATTTATAAACATGTTGTTTATATGCTTCTTTGTCTTATGTTGGAAAATATTAGTTTGAGTTGTGCGCCTCAATTCAGTGAGGCGCACGCATCGTTGTGCGCCTTGCGCATGGTGCGTGTAAGAGGCCTTTGCGCCCCACATTGCGCCTTGCGCCTCGATAACAATGGATTCCAATGTAGAACTTTTGTTACATTAACTGGCTCATGGAACTGTTCTATTTATTCCATTCAGAGTTGGTTAGAGGATGGAAGAGCTTCTGAATAGGAGTTAATAGTCTATTGAGAAACTAAACTGTTAAAGCTCTATCTGGAAAACTTGGGTGCAGAGGAGGCTTTATGCTTGGGATCTTTGGAGAGCCTCCTATGTACTTTTCTTTGAGCTACTTATATTTTCTTATGGTTCTTGTTTGGAACTGATTGTATATATGTTTATGATGCCGCTTCTGCTGTTAGCCTGTTACAAAGAGTTTGTTATTAGATTCTCCAAAGCTTCTTGTCTCTGAGTAACTAAATCCTTTTTTCTTCCAAAGTATTGTTTTATGTTGTCCCATAGAAGTTTTGGAAGGGTTAGTATTGTTGTGAAAATGTGTTCTGATATAGCGGAACTTGTTTGATGTCAAATTTAAAAGTGACATGAGCAGTTAATTTGTCCTTTTTCACTAAATGGCTGGAATTTCCATACATGGAGATCTCTTCCCTCTCTGTTCTTATTGTCTCTTTCACATAAGGTTCTCATAAATCTTGGGTTGTTCCAGGTTTCAATTAAATCCGTTTAGAGCAATATAATTAGCTTCTCTACAGATGACCTAGAAATCCCTTCCTCCCATAAATTTGTATGTTTATGTCATATTTGATCCTTTTGTATGTAAATCCCCTCAAACTCTTATCGGCCATCAAGTTGCATATTTATTAAGAATGTGCAGGATACATCTATGTTCTTTTCTTTTGAATGTCCGTTACAGATGTTGGAATAAAGCATGACATATAGCATCTGTTAAGCTGTTATTGCTTTGATTGCTGCAGAACAAAGTCGGTTTTCCTTCTGTAATTTACTATTGTTGACATAGTTTTCTCTTTTTGGCTAATTTGCTATAGGTGCTCCTATTCTCAGCCACCTTTGATGAAACTGTGAAGGAATTTGTATCAAGGGTAGCACCGGATGGAAATCAGATTTTCGTGAAGAAAGAAGATCTTACTCTAGATAAAGTTAAGCAGTATAAGGTCCATTGTCCAGATGAACTTGCCAAAATGGGAGTAATAAAGGATAAAATATTTGAATACGGACAAAAGGTGGGTCAAACAATTATATTTGTTCGCACAAGGGAAAGTGCTAGGATGTTACATCAGGAGTTGGCTAAGGAGGGTTACAAGTGTACATCTATACAAGGTGCCGCGAAACAAGATGAGCGGGACAAAATTATAAAGGAATTTAAAGATGGATTAACCACAGTCCTCATTACAACTGATCTCCTTGCTCGAGGTTTTGATCAATCGCAGGTATCATTCAATGGTATTATATACATCTAGAATCTAGATTAATAAGTTGTTGGCTAAGTATGGAATGATTTAACAAATTGTTCCCTGCAGGTCAACTTGGTCGTTAACTTTGATCTTCCTGTTAAGTACCTCTCTCCTCAAGATCCTGATTGTGAGGTGTACTTGCATAGAATTGGTAGGGCAGGACGTTTTGGACGAAAAGGTACTTCTGAGTACATTATATTTATTTCTCTTTTTCATTGGTGTGAAGTGCTGAAGTTACTGATACATTCTCTCACCACTGGTTCGATGAGTTTCTTCAAGATTTTTGTTTCTTATTTAATATACTGCAGTATATGTCTTATCGTGATTCGTGGCTTTAGAATTTAAGAAATTTGCATTGAATAGCAATTGGGTGTCTCTGTATAGATGCACCCATCCACTCACCACACGTACGCGCCGATGCACCTGTGTGCACACACATATGAGACTTAGTGCTATGGGAAAAAAAAAAGAGATCTGACACACACATACACACACACACACACACACACACACACACACACACACACACACACACACACACAGAGGATGCAATACTGATGAAGTTATTTGAAGTAAATGAGATTGCACGCGCAAACATGGGATGAAATGCTGAGGAAAGTTTCTAAAAAAAAGAGATCAAACACAGAAGATGCAATGCTATGTTTTAAAAAAATGAGATTATGGACAAGCGATGCTCTTCTTGGTTGATTATTCTTCTAATTATGGGGCGTGCAGTAGCCAACTTAAGAACCTTAGGTTTGGAGGTGAATTTCTGTCTCATGATTGTGAAGTTTGTTTGTGTTGGAAAAAAATAATATTTAAGCTTTACTCGACAATTTTGCACTGCAAAAAATAATAATATTTAAGCTTGAGTTGACAGTTCTGTGTCAGTTTTGTTCTATGTTGCATGGGCACTTCTATCATGAAACTGTACCCACACCCGACACCCATACCCATACTTGATTCTCCTTGGACACTCCTTGACTATATGCATACATTTACTCAGACAAGTACTTAATTATATAATACATATTTTTAATTTAAACCACTCATTTAAATAATGCATAATGAGAGAAACATAAGAATGTTAAAGAAAATTTGATTCTCGTAACATGTGACTGAAAAAACAATACTGATATCATGTAACTTATTAAAATTCACTGTGTATATAGCAGTGTTCCTATACCCTACTTTTTATAAATTTGCCTTGTCCCATATCCGCACCTGTATCCGTACGCATGCAACATAGTTTTTGTTGCATCAAACAATACATTCATTGGACTTCAGTTTTGGGGATTCACTTCTGACTCATGAAAGTTGTGAAGTCTGTTTTTGTCGCAAAAAATAATAATTAAGCTTTACTTGACAATTTTGTGTCAGCTTCTTCTCCTTCTTCTTTTTCTTCCTTGCGTCAAATGATTCACTCATTGTGTTAAAGCAAATTGTTAGAAAGTGCCATTTGATGGTGTATTGAGTTACATTTAAAATGGTATGATGTTGTAATGGTGCATGCTTTTAGAATTTAAGAGCCAAACAAAGAAGAAACATGTACATTCCCATACAGCCAACTCATTCATGCCTGTATTATCATTGTGGATGCAAAATGTCAGTTTTAGTAGTAATTCCCATTTTTCGTTGGCTTTGTCACGAAGTCCCTTCCGATGCACCAAAACTCTGTAGATGTATCGAGGATTGAGAGTTATAATTTATATTGATTGATATATTCTAGCATGCCTCATAGACTGATCGCTGTTTTTATGGGCCTAAGCCTAAGGCCCTGCATCAGTATCTTACTTCCCAAATGTCCTTCTAAATGCATGACCGATAGAATTTGAACTTGCATTGATCTGATATCCATTTTAAAGCCTCTCTGTCGCGCCCAAACTCCAAACCTATGGCAAGTGTGAAGAGTCACAATTTAATATTCACAAATTGTTTGTTCGGTGACAGGTGCTGCATTCAACCTGCTGTGCACAGAGAGGGACAAGATTGTCATGGAAAAAATTGAGCGCCATTTCAATAGTGTTGTTCGTGAGGTAGTATTTAAGTGTACCCTGCTTCGCTTCCATTTGTATCTAATCGGTTTATAAGTGCCTTTTTATGATAAATTTCTTTTTCTGCTGCTTTTTTAGGTGCCTAATTGGCGAAGTGACGAGGACTTTGAGGCTGCCCTTAAAGATGCAGGCCTGCTTTAGATCAGAGAAACTCGACTATATATATTTATATGAGAGGCATCAGATCATAGTAATGTGCATAATAGTTGCTTCTGGCAAGCTATTTACCATTCTTTCTTTGGGTCTTGGTGTGAAATTTTTACTTCTTGGGCAAGAGTGTTTTTCTACATTCCGAACTTTATATCCTTGGTCAAATGATAATTAGTTTTGGAAGTACTGTTCTTTATGGTTGTCAGAGTCTCAATGTGTTTAGTAGCCGCTGTTAACCTGTGAAATGTCTGCAATGTAATTTGTATTTAGAACTCAAGGACTGTTGTTTTTCCTTTTCACTGTTATTCTCAAAGATGTATTATTTTGTATGAAGTTATTTTTGTCTAGTTAAAGTAGGAGACACGGAGCTCTGCGCCATGCATTGAGCAGTAAGCATTGAGCAATCTGCGGATGCAGATTTGTTTTCTTGGATCCTTCATGGGCTGCGAAATTTCATGCAAACTGTTCTTTTAATTCTTATGGTCTTTGTTTGTTGACTTTGATGTGTCTCGTGGAAAAAGGTTGTGTTTGGCAATGGAGATTGGAGTAAAGCTCAATTCCTGCTGAATCCTTGAACTTCGAAAGAGCTGCGATGTACAACAATTTCAAAGTGCTGATGCTGAGTAGTGTCTTGTATTTTTGAGAGTGCTAAATTGGCGTTTGCCTTGCTTTTAGAGGATCGTGGCGTGGACATAACGCTTTTAGTTGAACAATGTTGCATGGTGATAAGTAACGTTGGTGTGGGGAGAACAACAATTTTGGTATATTCTTAAACCTCCTCTCTGCCAATTAGCAAATGGCATAGATCACGGGTATGTTTGTGAACATATTCCCCTATAGTATCATCCAATTTCTAAGAGACCCTTGCAACTTTATTTGTTGTGAATAAATCCCTGTAATTCTACTTGTTACGAGTAGACTTTTTTGAGTGAATTTATTTAGTGAAATCTTCAAACAATTTCTCTTGTGCGTGGAACCCCCATGATTGCCGCCCTGCCCTGTCCTGCCGACCCCTCTTCCCCTACAGCCAGGGCTACCCCCTACACCTCTCCCCAACCTTTCTGTCAGCCTCCATGATGGACGCTGTTAGTGTTCTATTTCCTTCCGGGTGGCACTAGGGGCACACCCCCAACCACATCCCAAACCACACCCCCTCTCTCATACGCTACAGTGCACCGGGGCCACATGAGATTTTAAAATTTTAAAATCCCATGTGGAGCCCGGTGCACTGTAGCGTATGAGAGAGGGGGTGTGGTTTGGGATGTGATTGGGGGTGTGCCCCTATCATTTTCCTTTCCTTCCTCTCTATTTCTTTTTCCAAATTTTCATGCTTAAGTTCTTTTATTCGTTATAACTTATTGAATTTTGAGTGGTGTTAGGGGCACACCATCCACCACACCCCCAACCACACTCCCCCCTCTTATTGCTACAGTAAATCGGGCCCCATATGAGATTTTAAAAAATTTAAAATCCCATGTGGGGCCCGGTTACTGTAGCAATGAGAGGGGGGAGTGTGGTTGGGAGTGTGGTGGGTGGTGTGCCTCTAACATTATTTTTGAATTTTATAGCGGACTGTTTGAAGGTATAATTGACAATAGAAAATCAAATTAGGGGCAAATTTATAACTCAGATAAATCTTACAAAAACTCCAATGAACTATGGGGATTTTTGCAGGAAGCTATCAAGAACTTCCGAAACCAAACTAACTACGCGTGTACGTTTGCCAGTGAACTACAGGATTTTTGCAGGAAACTATCAATAGCTTTCAAAGCCAGACAAACAACGCGTACTTTTTCCACAAAACATTTTCGACTAAGAGCATCTCTAACCATACCCTCCAAATTTCACCCTCCAAATCCAATTTGGAGGGTGAAATTTGGAGGGTTGCTCCAACCCACACTCTCCAAATATTTTTCTTTTTATTTTATTTTTTTGTCAAAAAAACCATATAAATCAACAACGTTGGATATAGTTTACGTTAATAATTTTATTGTTAATAATTGATTTGAAAAAAAATTATAACATTATAAAGGTATCAATGAGAGCTTTAAAATGAGCCTAATATTAATACTGCAATACAACATATTAAAAAAGAAGAAATTCTGAAATAACAGTGAAAGCATACACCGATAGAACAAGAAAGCAAATATTAACCTCTAATACAACATAACATAGGTCGCAAACATAAACCTAAAACATAAAATATGATAAGAGACAATTAAAATTCTGGCATGTCATTATCGTTATAACTACCGGTTCCATCCAGATCTCTCGATGAACCCCCATATTCATTTCTTCCTACAGAACCAGCTTCTCCCGCAAATTGAGAAAATCCTCCTTGATTTCCAATGGGAAATCCATATTCGTTTTGTCCTCCTACAGCTCCTCGAAGAAGATCAGAAAATCCTCTTGGCCCTCTGGAGGAAAATCCATAGTCAAATGATGGAGCTCTATATTCCTTTCTATTCATAATTTTCTTTTTTTTGTTGATAGTAAGCACGTTCACTTTGATCGACGATCGTACTGAGATCAGTCAACATAATTTGTCTATCCTCGCTTTCACGCTGAAGAGCTAATTGTTGGTCACGTTGTTCTACTTCTCTAGCTCGCAATTCTAATTTTATCTTTTCATTTTCAAGTTTCATAATCATTAATCGCTCCATTTTTTTCCTTGCTCATTTCATGTTTAGCATCCATCTTTTGCATACTCTTAATAATTCCCTCCTCAGAACTAAACTCCGTCGAAATTTTTCTCTTTGCCTTCTCTTTCTTTCTTCCAACAGGGCGACTTGCTGGGCTGTCCGTGGGAGACAGGCCATTACTCATGTTCATAAAACTTTCCCTCTCCGTGTTCGACTCTGATCCTTCAGAGATGCTCTCAACTACATGATTGGATTTAGGGTCAGCCCATTTCTCGGCATCCTTGAGGATCGTCCAAACATGATCGAATTGAAATCCTTTTTTTTCTTTAACATCTTCTCCGTACATGATTCTAGCTTGAGTCAACTAACAAAATTATAAACAAAAAATATTAGACAGTTGAAAATAATATTATAAAATCCATAGTAAAAATATATACTTACTATATCGAGTTCAGAAGCTCCGCTTGGATTCAGTCGCTCGATTTGTCGAACACAACCCCGGAAATTGTTTGCTGCCTTCTTAATTGTGTCCATACGACATTCCAGAGACTTTGTTGTCCGTTGTCTATCACCTACCTTTTCATGGAAGACTGCTGTGATCCTTTCCCACATCTTATCTTTCTTTTGACATGTGCCTGAGACTGGGTCTTAAGAAATTTCAAGCCATGCCAAGCACAAGAACTGATCTTCTTGGTTATTGAATGATTTTCCTCGAACAGATGTCATAGTGACTACATGAACAGATGCTAAGCACATGGACCATCACGTTCTTGGGACAAGCGGAGACTACACGACATAATGACTGCTTGTATTATACTACATAACATGACTGTGGAGGATGAACGCGATGCAGAACCAGATATTATTGTTCATGACGAATTTTCAAGACCTGAAGAGATAGATATTGATGATACCGAACGATTCCAACGATTCCTTGATCGACATAGGAAGATTCAAGATAGGGAAGCTCATAAGATAGGGAAGCTCATTTTATGCTTCGAAACGCACTAATTGAACATTTATGGTAGAGGCACGACAACGAAGGAATGTAATTTAAATATTATAATTTATGCTTGTATTTTCTTATGGGGCAAGTTAAATAGATCTCTGTATTTAAAATTTCATGTCTGATACTTATTTATTTAATTTAAAAATTAATAATTTTATAATAATACTAAAATAAATTAATCTTAGTTTCATTTTAAAGATCTCAACGAGCCCTTTCCAAATATATAATGATTTTAAATATTAGATTAATAATTTTTTAACTATATTTATTTGAAATTAAACATCTAATTTAAATTACTAAGAAGGATGGCAAAGTGGTAATTTTTAAGAAATCAAATAGTTAAAAATGATAAAATTATAATTAATAAACCATGAATAGTATTATGGAGAGACCCTCCATTTTTCTCCTCACCCTCCAAATTTGGAGGGTCAAATTTGAAGATCTCCAAATTTGAAGAGTGGTTGGAGATGTTCCACTCTCCAAATTTAGAGATTTTAGAGATATATAGGCCGGTTGGCGGTTGGAGATGACCTAAGAGCAAATGTAGCAATCTCCTAGTAGGGAGCTCTTGTTGGAGTGCTCTCAAGTACGGGGCCCACTTAGAAGCTTCCTACTAGCACAAATATTCCAACAAACTCCCAATTAGGAGCTTAGATATTATTAAAAAAATCCATTCTTCTACCTCTAACATTTTATAAATATATTTTAAAACAATAAATCTAATAAAAAAATATTTTTAGTGGGCCCCACCTCTTAGGAGCTCCCAAGTGCTTCACAAATTTGTGGAGCTCTTAGGAGCTCCATGGTGGACCCCACCGCCAACTAGGACTTAGGAGCTTTGTTGGGAGCTTTTTGGAGCATGTTGGGAGCTTTTCCTTGCCACATCACTCTTAAGAGCCTCCTTGGAAGGCTGCTGCACTTGCTCTAACACCACTAACTTTGACGTGTCACGTACCCGACCCATGAGTCCCGAAACACTAACTTGCTCCTAAACCCATGAGACCTCTCTTTGCCCTTACCAAAGTCTCACACCCGGCCCCCACTACACACACCTTTGCTCTTACTGTTGTATCCGGAGTTACTGCACGTATCGCTTGACGTAAAATAGACAGTGGATTTGTTGATCATATATAATTAGAGTTTAATTTGATTAGAAGGTTAACTTTTGAAAAGATTATTTTGGTCTTTTAACGAAAGCACTAGCTCTGTTTGCTGTGTTGTTAATAAAATTGGAAATTAGGGGTTTTGAGGAGTACATGTACCCACCCATAGTTCAGAGATGCTCTCTTTAATTTTTGGTAGTTTTTTCGGCAAAAGGCCATGACTGTTCAGTTCTATTTCTCCCTAAATTTACCCAATAATGTAGATTGGTTTGATCCTACATATTAACTTGAAATTATTTCATCTAGTCTCAGGAAATCAGAATCACGATCTGACGCGAGAAAAGCAAGTGAAGAGATTATGAGTTAAATTAACTTATAGTATTCTAAAATTTCAATGCTAGCTCTTTAAACCGGTACCCCGATTAACAATATGCTAGTTTAGCATGAAATTTAATTTTTGTTGTTAATTTCTTCATTTATTAGTTTATTTATAATTGAAATATATTTGAAATATTTTCTTAATGTTTATTAAATGTTTGCTCAAGAACAAAAACTTCTGGAATTTTTCAGTAAGGGGATTTTTTTTTTAAAAAAAAGACCATTTTTAGAAATGTATTAGCAAAATCAACCTATTTTTTATATAATTATCAAAATTGACCTCATTTTAGCCAATGTCGAACTCTATTTATTAATATAATATATTACTATATAATAGCATACTGTTTTATATAATATTGATATAATATACTAACAATATATTTAATATAATATTTTAATTCAATATTGTATCACTACACACTATCATAGATTATAATGTATTGTATTATAATATTATTATAACTAGTATTTAGACCCGTGCAAAGCACGGTTTCTAAAAAAATTCTACAAATATTAAACATATTACCAAAACAAAGTACTCTTCTTTAGATATGAAGTATAGGGGTGAAAGTGAACCGAATAATTAATTAACAGTTCGGTTATTATTCGTCCAGACATTCGCATAAGTTTATTTCGATAGTTTATTTAGTACTAAACAACTTTATTATTCCTTGCTTAACAATTTATTTTCTTACAAAATAATGTCTCATTATTCTTGAGACAAGCACCCCAGCACAGCAAAAAGTAAAACATACATACAACAACTACAACAAAGACTTTATCCCATAATTTTGGGGATAAGAACACAATTATACATTGATAAAAATCTTCGATACATTGATCAAGTGAATGTTCAAATGCACATTATACACAATTTTATTATGTCATCTAAAAATCTTGCCAACATCACTATCATCTTGCATTGAAGTCAAAGTATGGAGTGCAAGTAGTAACCACGTGAATGCATCTATTGAAATAATTCCTGTTAGCTTATCTTTAATCCATAATATTTTCATATCATCCACAATTCCAGCAAAATCCTTGTAAAGTATGGCAAACTCTGCAAAAACTAATATCTATAATGTGCATAGATGTATACAGATGTAATGATACAAATATAAATTTTAAAAAAATGCATTAATTGGACACGTTGCAAAACTAATCTCACTATATTCATACTGTTCTAACCTTCTAAAGTACATCATAACAACTGAGCCTAGCTAAGCTATGAATCCATGATAAGTCTATGATATGCAAATGTAATACATGAATCATCAATTGTTTAAAATTTAAAGGAGAAGAATGCTTCTCGTTCAAAATTTGGAAAAAGTAAGCAGCACATAAACTTGGTACACTTATGGCATTTCAACACAATGTTACTGCCCTTTGAGATTTTTATTGAAGCTTTGCGCTGTCGTAATCAAACACAAAATTACAAAACCATGAACCAATAATAATTTTAACTTTCGAGATAGGAGAGTAATAGAAATCACTTATTTATATTATCTTGTCACGGTTCTCTTTGACCTTATGATAGGGATCAGGAACATAACATGGTAGATTTATCTATATATGAAGTTAAAATATTAATGAATACAAAACAAAAGTATATCCACAATTAGGTAAAATTAAATAAAAGCTGAAAATAGTTGAAACTTTTCTGCTATCAATAAATCTAAGCTATACATTAAATAGAAAGCTAAGATGAGAGGCGAAGTATCGATTTCATTTACTGTTCATATGGAGGAGGCGCAAGAGATATCCTTTTGCACGCTTTTTCCAGTAGCAATTCACTCAACAACAGATATAGTACCTTGAAGATGAAGTGAAACTGACATCAATTCAATGATAATAAATATATGTTATAATCACGTTAAGTATATAAAATATATCATGTAGAACTTATATCGCATGTTACTTTTAGGAAAATAAAGCTTCAGATATGTAGCAAAAGGTTATATGCATATTCAGATGCTGAAATTAAAAAAAATGTTTGCTTACTTTGATGGAAAACTTGAAGGCCTATTGCATTTGGACTTTGGGCAAGCAAGTCCATATCTTATAAACTAAATTGTACCTTTGTCATAGTGTCACACTCAAAATTTCCTGTAAGATGAAGAATGTGATGCTATAGCAACTTGTATAGTGATGAGTGATGAAAGAACGCCAAAGTTGTGTGATACTAATTAGAAAGAACAATTTTTTTATAAATAGAAAGAATAGTTTGCATGATATATTAATATTAAGAACATGGAAGTTTTGTAAAAATATTTTCTTGGCAAATACTGTCCAGGTAAACCAGAAGACTCTTAACATGTTAGGATCACTTATCAATGAAGATAAAAAAAGCATAAAGGGTAGCAGAAATCACACACATTCAATCAACTACACAAACAGGAAAATAAAGCTTCAGGTGTGTAGCAAAAGGGTAGATGCAATCTCCACTATTTTATCAAAATTCTGCAAAAATAATTTTTTTTTTGTTGAAATGGCAAAAGAAAGGGAATTTCATTTACTCCATTATATTTCACAGATCCTCTCAGCTTTTACAATAATTCTCGTATAAACGCCAAAAATAAAAGTGATTCGAAGTAAAAGAAGCGATTATTATTATCTGTTTATTAGTAACAATCTCTTAAATAGTGTTGCAGCCTGGCCCTTGTTAGTCCACACTCTCAGACAAACTGAGGTTTTCATGTCGATTTTTATTTTATTCAAACTAAAACTTCCCACAGCATCTCTGTTTGGTTCAAATTATCAACTCATATTGCAATTGTTGAATTAAGTTAAACTACAAAGATAATGCATATGGTAGGCCAGAAGCCCTGATTCACATCAACCACCAATCCTAGATATTAACAGTTCAAATAATTAAAAAATATCCAATTTTGAAAATACAAAATAAAATACATTAAATTAAAATACCTTGAGAAAGCCATTGCTCCCTCCTCGCATCAAGCTTACACTGCTTCAACTTCGCCGACCTATTTGCCTACAAACGCCCAAACAAACAATAAATCCTCAAAAAATCCAAAAAAATGCCCTAAAATTTGATTTTTGAATTCGAACCGAGAGCTTACCCTCTTCTTCTTACTGGTTTCCCTCGCAGCCGCGGAAACCACTGGAGCGTCGTTGGCCATGGCGTCGAATCCCATCTCTATAGAAAACCCTACGGAGAGAGAAAGAGAGAGAGGAAAAGAAGGGGGATTTCGGTTTCGTTTCTTCCGCTTCATGCTCTGTAATAAAATTTTTATAGACAGAGAGAGAGAGAGAAAGAGGAAACCTTATCAATATCGGGATCGCTGATGAGGAGAGCGTCAAGGGAATTCGAGAGGACGATCCTCCTGTACTCGTGCTTGTCGATGCGAGGCTTGAATATCTCGACGTCCGTCGCTGATTTGCCCACATCCATTTTTCTGCTGCTGGCTTCAGTTTGTGAGGATCAAATGGATCATCCTTTCGAGCGAGAATGCCGAGGATTTTAAGAACTCGATCGAGGAGAATGCCGAGGAGAACTCGACCAAGGAGTGAGATGACAGCGGAGGTTTGGGAGGAAGTTATTTAGGGGGAATTGGGAAAGGAGATGTAGAAAAATAGAGAGATGGAGAGAGTTGTGTAGAGAGAAGATACTAATTAGTTTTGGGCAGTTCTTCTCCGGTTTAAGGGGAACGATAACTCCTGTGAGAGTAGGTTTTAGATAGTGGTTATTGGAACTATTTTTAGATTAGTTTTGAAAGTTACTGTTCATTGGATGCTTTTTTATTGTTCTCTTTTAGTAATAAAGAAGTAGATATATATTCTTAATATGTTATAGGGAAAATTGCTTTAAGGCCCCAAATTTATATTTTCAATATGCTTTAGCCCCCCCAACTTTCAAACATGTGCTGCAGCCCCACCTTTTTGAAAAAATTATTAAAAGCCCCTCTCCTCAAGTTCCTATGCAAACTTTATACATAATCCCTATTTTACCCTCCTCTACACACCCCTCCTCCTCCGTTCCCCCTCTGCCCCCGCCCCGCCTCCCTCCCCTCGCCCCCCTCTCCCGATGCACCTCCCTCCTCCTCCCTCGGTCCCCCTTTGCCCCTTCCCCGCGCCGCCGCCAGCGCGTCCCGAGGAACTTCGTGTGGGCACATTTATGTTAACTCTTTTTCTGTAACATGTTAACTCTTTCCCGTAACATGTTAACTCTTTTCTATTAACTGTTAACTCTTTTCTGTAACATGTTAACTCTTACAGCTAACATGTTAGTTGTAAGAGTTAACATGTTAGCTGTTAGAGTTAATATGTTAGCTGTAAGAGTTAACATGTTAGCTATAAGAATTAACATGTTATCTGTAAGAGTTAACATGTTACATTAAAAAGTTAACATTTTACAGAAAAAAGTTAACATGTTACAGAAAAGAGTTAACATTTTACAGAAAAGAGTTAACATGTTACCGAAAAGAGTTAATATGTTACGGAAAAGAGTTAACATTTTATAGTAAAGAGTTAACATCCACTGACATAAGAAAGAGAAGGGTAAATTCGGGATTTAAATCAGCTGATATGTCTAATCATGAGCTGGCATGTCTAATCAAGTGCTGAAATGAGCTGGAATCATGATAGAGGGGCTTGGCCATATTTTTTTCAAAAAGGAGGGGCTAAAGAACATTAAAAAAAGTTGGGGGGGGCTAGAGCATATTGAAAATATAAATTTGGGGCCTTAAAGCAATTTTCCCTATGTTATATCCAATATAATATTTTATGTCATAACATAATATGATATGTTATTATTTTCATTAGTATAAGATATTACAGTATTTCGATTTATTTGTATATGATATTATTTAATATTTTATGTAATAAATAATAAAATATTCACAATATCTAAAATGTATTCCATTGTAGTACAGTATAATATATAATATCATAATATTATATTATATTATATCATAATATATTATGATATTGTATCATGATATTATAAATAATATATATTAACACTATGTTGCATATTATTATAGCATAAATATTAAATTATATTAAATAGTATATCATAATTAATATAATATACTAAGAATAAGTTAAGTACGATATGATATATTATACTATCAAATATAATATATTAACAATAGATTTAATATATTCACAAAAATAGGTTTAATATAATATAAGATTATAAAAATAAATTATTATTTTATAACTATCATGCTATAAATTATAAAATAAGAAGATTATATTTATAATATAACATATTGCAATATAACATAATATAATATAATATTATAAAATATTATATTATATTATAATTTATTTTCTTATAATTAATAATATAATAGTAATGAACTTAATATTATAAATTACTCAAATATTTATCTAATATAGACTGTTTGAATATTTTAAGTATTTAATATAATTAACATCAAGTAGTTAGTTAATACGGTTTTTCTATAGAGTGCCCTTGGGCACTCTATAAGAGAGGAGAGAGATAGAGAGAAATGAATGAGGAGAAGATCCCAATGCAAATCAGGGGATCCCCCTCCTCATTCATTTCTCTCTATCTCTCTCCTCTCTTATAGAGTGCCCAAGGGCACTCTATAGAAAAACCGTAGTTAATATATGAATGCTTCTAAATTACCTCACTTGCCCCTAATTTACTCCAACATGATGAATGAGTCAAAATTTGAGTCAGGGAAAAAAAATTCTATAGAAGTGGGACAATTTTGTCCCAAGTGGGATAGTTGTCCTGCTAGTGTTCCAACAAATCAATAATACCAAAGGTAAAAGTTCCAATCTCAATGTGCTAATAAATAACATCAAAAAGCAATGTGTCCAAAATCATCCCCTTTACCTCCAAAATACAACAATTAATAACCTTGCGGATCTCTGCTCAGTCAAAGATCTCAAATTTATTACTCAATAAGAAAAGTACAGATTTGGTTATTGCATACAAAGCTCATGTCACTGACGACAGAGCATAGAAAGTTTGGAATGGTGGCTTGAAGTCCCTCCATTTTCTGTGCATTTGATTTGAAATGAATTGACTAAATCAACTCCGAAATCGAACCCATGGATGCAGTTCTAGTCAGAAATATCGCCCATGCCTGGACTACATAACCCTCACTTTTTCACAAATTCGATCTCAGAGTTCTCTCTCAGCCATTCAAGCACCTTTGCTCCCTCTAGGACATCTTGCACCTACAAAATCCATGGGAAAAGCTATTCAACGTTGAGAAAAAAACCGCTTACTTGCAGATACAACACTTGTAGAATGGAGGTTTAGCCACTTATACCCCTATAGTTTTCTGTTAGCAGTTAGACCCCCTGAATTTCAAACAACATTTCTTTTCCCCTCAGTTTAGTGGGTAGTTCAGTCTTTTTCAGTTGAAGGCAAAAAGTGATTTATCGACATGTGATTCCAACATTCCAATGTGACATCACAACCTAACTGGGGAAATAATGTCTTCTCATGCTTATTTTGAGTGCGAAACATGTGTATTTTTATGGAAAAACATAGATCAAATGCATACATTATCAAACGAATTAAGTGTTCTTACATCTATACTAAGGTCAAAAGATCTAACCAAACCGATAACATGAATCATCAATGAAAAGAAAAATAAATAAAATTAATTATAAGCATTTATGGATAAAAATAAACCTGGTCTTTGATGCGTTCCTCATCATACTCTTGATTATGGCGTTTGAACTCTGCCACAGACTTTTGAACCTCTTTAACCAATTCTTCTGTCGGATACTGCAACAAAATCAACCCTCAGTACCTCATCAACACTTTAAAACATGCATTCAATGAGTAGAGGTATATGTTGTCAATAACATTGCCACTCAAAAGATGTTGTAAATAACATTTTTTTGGAGGGAAATAAGGTGTGGATAACGTGATTGGAGGAAAAACTAGTCCATCACTTCAATACAAACACCATGGTGCCCACATCATTTCAGATTTAATCAACATATTTGTCATTAATTTGTATAAATTGAATAGCAAAGTGACAAGGAGAAAAAAAGAATATTAGCGATTGATTACAAATAAGGAATTAAAAAAAAAAGCATTTTCTCCATGGAAAAGGATACCTCAAAATTTAATTGCCCACTTAAAATAAAGTGCAAGATCAAAAAATATGAAGCACAAAAAAGTTCAAAAAAACAAAAACATCTTTTATATCAATAGATTTTAAGGAAAATGCTCCAAATTTGGTTTGAAATTTAATTGCCTCATAATTCTTTATATAGATAAGAACTGAGAACTAGAAACAGTTTCCTTTTGAAGGAAAGGGTGGGAGAAGTGTAATTACATTTCCCTATAGAGTTAATGAACTCTCCTCCAACACAAGAAGTAACATTTCCACGAGCTTAACAACATGTATTTAACTTGTACATGACAATAAATTCTCCATTCTAGCAACCGAAAAATACAAAGCAGTAAGGAAAAATAGGTACTCAACCATATCCATACCTCCAGATTCTCGCCCTTGAAAATCTCAGCCACCACCAACATCTGTTTTACTATATTTGTTATGGTATCCCTTTGGCTTTCGAGGTATGTCTTTACTGCTTTTTCGCTTGATAGAGATGCTAACTGCTGCTCACTAAGTTTGTTGCTTGCCTGTTCAAGGATGAGATCAGAACTAATCAAGTACACTATAAACAAGGTAATTTTAGTTCAGCCTTTACATGTATTTGCAGGAGATTGGCCCCATATAGTTGTCTGCCTTGTTCTTCAAACAAGGATTCAGGAATATCAACTTCAACCAGCTGAAATTAACATTAAAGTAATTAATTTTTTAGAAGAAACTTCTTACACAAAAGGACAAACAGATGAATCACTAACACTCAAATAAAGAATAAAGTAATATTAAATGAATATTTGAGTACTTAACAGAAAAACCGACTGTCCCTGGAATTTTTTACTCACCTTGCATAGCTGATCGAGAATAGCATTATCAGTAGCTTGTTCTATTGCAGTTTGTTCAGCTTCTTTGCATCTCTCGAATATTGCTTCTTGAACCTAGGAAACACTTATATGAAGCTATTAGCAACCCAAAGTTAGAGAAAACATCCTTCATTCCAGTACCATGTCTTGCATAGCCATGTTCTGAAAGTTATCAGCTTATAAAAAATTATCGTATGATTATAGTAACTTTAAAGATACATATATCTAGGGGAAAAAAAGAAAAAGAGGAGACTAACCTGATTTAGGGTGCTGCATCCAGGAAGGAGCTTTTCAGCAAGAGAGTCCTCCAATTTGGGTAGTTCTCTATAAAAGAGTTCTTTGCACACAACCTAGAAGTAGAAAGTGCAAGCAATTGAATTAGTTATGACTAGACCACTTGCAGCAAACTGCTCAACAAGGTCATAAAATCCAAATTGTTGTCAATTTTAATATGAAGTTACTAGGGTAGGGGATAGTAAAACTTACAGTAAACTGAGAATTAACACCTCGAAGATTTTCTTGTTCCCATGATTCAGGAAACTGAAGAGGAAATGACCTTGTCTCATCTGGCCTAATTCCAGAAATGGCATCAAGAAATCCAGGAAGGAGGTTGTCACTTTCTTCTGTGTCCAAGTGAAATCCTGCAAAGAGAAACTGATAAAGTTCACTTACAGTGGTTAAAGACACTAAGGGGGTGTTTGTTTAGTTGCAAGTGAGTTAAAAGTATGAAAGTGACTTTTTTTTGTAAGTGGGTTAACGCATCCAAGTCAGCATACAATTGACATACATTGTTTGTTTACAAAAACTAGTTATTGTTGAAAGTAGAAAAGTGAGGATGATGTGGCAACATTATTTTAATTTAATTATATATTAAAAATCATGTTTTTATATAAATTGATTCTCATCTCTATTTATCATTTTGAAGAATATCCAGGACCAACATCATGTAGTCATAAACAACAATTTACAAAATAAATAAATCCTAAAACATATATACCCAAAACTATGCAATCATCATGAATAGTTCTAGTATAATAATCTCCTTGATAAAATTTTAGCAGAAAAATCATTAAAAAATATTAGCGTAATGATCCTTTTTTAATGTTAGCAAATGGGAACGAGAATCACAAAAGAAAATACTTGCTGCAACCAAGGAACATCCAAGGTACAAAAGGTAAATAACCCAATTAGTTATCTTCAATGAAAACAGCAAAGCCATTGACATCAAGAGGCATAAAACAGTACGAAACCGTTTAGTCGGAATATCAAGTGAAAAATAATGTAATATAACCTTTTAACATCAAGAGCTTTCAA
Source organism: Asparagus kiusianus (assembly GCA_022839385.1). Lineage (NCBI taxonomy): Eukaryota > Viridiplantae > Streptophyta > Magnoliopsida > Asparagales > Asparagaceae > Asparagus > Asparagus kiusianus. The sequence goes on along the minus strand of BQKN01065875.1, from coordinate 524,070 downwards.
TGAATTTCCAAGTAAAAAGGGGAAAAAAAGAATAATAACAAAATTTAGGAGGGTAACCTCATCAGTGTCACTATCGACACACATAATTAAACTGTATAATGCATTGAAATCATTCTCCCATCAAAATGAAATTCCCAAATGGTGAAGCTGTTGTGCGCGGGGAAGAGGAGAGAGGTAAAAAAAGGGGTTGTTGAAGACCAAAGAATTTAATATATGTGTTATTATAATTTTTCTAATGTGACGTGGGCCCATTTTTTTCTCTTGCGGCTCACTTCTGCGGATTTATAGGGGAAGTTGAACTTGCAAAAAAATCCTAGGTGGATGCTTTTTTGATGTCACTTTCATAATCACTTTCAATAAAACAAACAAGTTAAATCTAAAAAATAAGTGACTTTCATACTTACAATTTTCACTTACACCTAAACAAACACCCCCTAAGTGAAGCTTACAAACGCAGGATTAGGAAATAAAACTCTACAAACTTCTCCATTTACCAGAAGCACCCCTACCACATAATTTAATCAAATTCCTTATCATAAAACCATCTTCTCGTCATGTAGATAGACGGATTACGTCAATGCTGTATATGATGTATATGACTAAGTTGTACAAACCTTTCCTCTCAGCAGATGGAATTTTTTGGGCTTTTGATTCATCTTCCTCAACTGTTGTTGCAAATATATCAAGAACCACAAGATCACCAATCTACAAAATTCCAAAACTGGAATCAAAACCCACCCAAAACCCGCCTTCTTTCAACTATATTCTACAGAAATATCAAATTGTATTTGTACATTGAATCTTTCAAAAGATTATAAATTATAGACGGTGTAAGCTTCCTTGGAGGAAAAGCTAGTAGCTAATAGCAGAAAGAGGCACAGGACCATGTATACCACAAAACAGAAGGCTCACCACTCATCTAAATTGTCAAAATTTACCTGCAGGCCTCTATCGGTTACAATTTTCAGTGCTCCTAGACACTTATAACGCCGTGTAAACTCTTTCTCAGCTGCATTTTGGGCATTAATACTATCGTCTAGCTCAACAACAACCTTCAAATTCTTGTATTTACTTTCTGATAGCCATTTGACTTCCGGAGCCACATCCACCATCACATCATATCTGGAAGCCAAACAAAAGTATAAGAGAACAAAAACCTACTAGAGGCAGATACAATCCAGACAGAACTTAACTACAGGAAGCACAACCAACCTTAGAATATCTTGTAGGGAAAAGGTGTCACTCATATCTGAGAACTTGGTTATGATGCGGATGGAATCCTTTAAGGCTCTTCCTTCTACCTAAATAAATGCTAAAGCTCAGTAAAGCAAAGAACAGGTTTAAGGTATTAAAACTGTGATCACTTATTGGATTAACATAAAAATGATTGATTGATGAACTAGCACATACCGAAGACACTGCATGAGGAAGGGTTTTCTTCAATATTGCTTCTATTGTTGCTCCCTGAACATTTTGCTTGCCAACGTAGTTTATAAGTATATTTTCTGGGATTCTCTTCCCAGGGCGAAATCCAGGGACCTGCATACCAAATTCATATTCAATTTGAACAAAGATTCTTATAAGCAACCACACAGCAAAGACGCATAGCCTGCAGTAGATATAACTTAAGACACCGAAACATGTTTAAATAGACATTTTAGGAAATATTCATCATGAAATTTAGATCAGAAGCTAAATCATTAAACAAAATAATGATGATGATTTGGGACAGAAGCTAAATCTTTTGGATATACAGAAAGGGGCAAGATAAGAAACGAGTACATTCATAGGATGTCAGAGGTTGTCCTATTGAGTATAAGTTCAAAGCGAATCGATTGTGACTGTTTGGCGCACAAAGGATGTCAAAGGACCCCCGCCGCTACACAAAAACTCCGAAGCTATGGTAAGGGCTGAGCTCTACAGTGTTATACTCGCATTCCCCGCCAGCCCAAAAAGGCAGAACCAAAAACCGTACTCGCGAGGCAGTAGCAATTTTATTTAAAATCCGTTTTACATCCATGGTACCATACCAAGGACCACGCCGCCACATCAAAACTCCGAAGCTGTGGTGAGGGGTGAGTAAGGTAACGGGGGCAATGAAGAGAGGATAGCTTAATCGAGGAGGTAATTAACCGTTAACAGAACTAAACGAAAGAACAGGATTCACGTCGGCGACGGAAATTTGGGGTATTAGATAAAAGAAGGAGAGAAATAAAAGAAAATTTACCTTCACTTGCTTGGAATACTCAACTAAAACCTTCTTGTGGCATTCTTGGCACACGGCCGGTGGAACCTCCACAGTTAATCTGACCTACAAATAAAACAAGATAAAACTTCAGATGCTAAAACCCATGTTACGGCGCGGGAACGATAAAAAAAAACCAACCCAATTAACGACGACGTATTCTTAAATTCTGACAAAATCAACCAAAATTGAGGGTGGAGGGAGGAGCTCACGCTTGAGCGGGGCTGTGTCGCCTCGGTGACTCGAACCTCGGCTGGAATCTCATCCTCATCGGTCTCCGCGCCGACGGCGACGGAGCTGCTGGCGGAGACGGTGAAAGGGAGGGAGAGAAGACGCTGGAAACTGGGGGAGGAGGAGGAGGAGGAGGGAGAGAGCCTGCTTGAGGAGATTGGCGGGAAGAGAGGGCGGGGAAGGGAGAAGGGGCGGAGCTGGAGGTGGAGTCGGGGGGCGGGAGTGAAGGAGAGCAGCTCCATTGCGTACAGAAGGTTTTAGATATCAGATAAGAGCTTGTTTTCTTGGATATTTATTTGGGGTTTTTCTTTTTTTAATAGATCCCGTCTTTAAAATGAGATAATTATATATAAATCATCATTCGTTTTTTTTAACTGATATATTAATTATTTTTAAAGCTAGTTTTTGTTGCTAGTAACAACTTCTAATCAAGTTTTTACTGGAAAAACGAAAATAAACGTAAAATATTTAGGCTAAGTGGCGGAGCTTAGTTGTTCTTTAGGGGGGCGATCGCCCCCCCTTCGTTTCAAATTTTTTTTTGATGTATTATATATATATTTTGACTTTGAGTGCTTCTTTAGTTCCGAAGAATGGATACAAACTATTCGATGTTGATCAAATTTGTGGTATCAGAGCTCGGGCTACGCTTGGGCTATTTTGAAGGAGTAGATCGTTTTGAAAGTTCGTCTAGGGCTTCAGTTGGTGATAAAGGTGGGATCTTTTTGGTAAAAATCTCATCTTTTTAGTTTGGATCTATTTCTCGTGTGTTTCCGCATTGTTTTGGTGGTGCCTTGAGATATATGGCTGAAAAAGATAAAAGTGGGGAGGGTTCTTCTGGTGTGAAGGCCGTCCAAAGTTTGAATATACATTCTATGAAGATAGATGTGGAAAAGTTCAACGGCACAAATAATTTTGGACTTTGGCGATGCGAAGTCATGGATGCGCTAAATGCGCAAAATTTGGAAGATACATTGGAGTTGGACGGGAAATCGGCCGACGTTGAAGAAAAGGTTTGGAATAAAATGAATAGAACGGCGTGTGGTGTGATTAGGTCTTGCCTTACCCAAGACCTTAAATATGATGTGATGAATGAAACTTCGGCAAAGAAGATTTGGGAGGTCCTAGAGGGCAAATATTTGACGAAGAGCGTCGAAAATCGTTTGCATTTGAAGATGAGGCTTTATCGCTTCCAATTGAAGAAGGGGACATCCATAAGTGATCACATGAACCACTACACGAAGCTACTTGCAGATTTGGCGAATGTAGATGTCAAGATTGAAGATGAGGATAAGGCGTTGCTATTGTTGAGTTCCTTGCCAGATGAGGAATATGAGACCTTCGTTCTCACTCTTATTAATGGAAAGGCATCTCTTTCATATAGTGAGGTCACCGCAGCCCTTGTGAACTATCAGCTTCGAAAGAAGGACAAGGAGACTTCCATTGAGCCGGTTGCGGGGGCATTGGTTGCAAGAGCTAGAAGTCCAAACCGTGGAAGAAGGTCGCAGTCTAGAGGGGGGCATCCTGCAGTTGGTAAGAATCAGTGTGCCTTTTGTAGAGAGGATGGACATTGGAAAGCCGAATGCCCAAAGTTGCAAGCTGTGAAGAATAAAGGGAAAGCTATCCAAGCTTCAGAGGTGAACGTTGCCAAGGCTAGTGGCGATGTTTCAGATTCAGATTCTTCAGGCTATTCGTGCCCAGCTCTTCCGTCAGTTGATGTTGCCGACTCCATCGAGTGGATGTTGGATTCTGGTGCTACTTACCACATATGCCCTAGAAGGGATTGGTTCTCCAGCTTTCAGGAGTTGGAAAGAGGGGATGCTGTTTTTATGGGTAATGATCACAGGTGCCCTATTGGTGGTATTGGTACCGTTCGGATTAGGACGAGTGACGGGATGGTTCGGGAGTTGGCTGATGTGAGGTTCGTTCCTCAACTGAGGAAGAACATCATTTCACTTGGGGTATTGGTGGCATCAGGCTATAGGGTGACTTTGGCGGATTCTCGCTTGAAGGTCACATCAGGGTCCATGATTGTAATGAAGGGCGTCAGGAGGAGTAACTTATATTATTTGCTTGGGAGCACGGTGTTTGATAGAGAGCTGACGACTTCTATGGCTAGACTGTGGCGTTGTTTGGTGCTGGGGTATATTGTTGGTTACACCGTGCACAGATTGTTGAGGAGTGCTATGACCTGCAGATTGAAGTCCTGCGAGCACATTGGGATGAGCGAGGAGACTCAGGTGGAGTTCAGCACTTCTATCCACCGATCGAGGAGTCTTATTGGAGGTGTTCAGTCAGGCATTGGGGGGCTTTCCGAGGAGGCATCATCGGGAGGTAATCGTTATCTTGTTTCCTATATTGGGGATTGTACTAGGCATATTTGGGTTGCAACCAAGTCCCGTTGGAATAAAGCCCTAGTAGTCCGCAATAGTTGGAGGAGGTGTATGGGCAGAAAGGTTACCAGTCGTACTTATTCTAGTAGGAGTCCTTTCTTGCATTGGTGCCGAGCTCATGGCAGTTGGAGACACTTCAGAGGAGAGGAGACAGTGGGGCGACGTGATGAGATGGCAGATTTAGTGGGCCGTTCTTTTCTGGAGGAGGATCGGCGTTGGTTGTCGAGCAGTGGATCTGTTATTCGGGCTTCGACACGATTGGGCTATCTTATGAGGTTGCCGACTGCTGCGTATAGGGATGTTAGATCTGGTGGAGCTGTTTCAGATTTTGGTTGGCGTCGGATATTTGGCTACCCAGCACTTGGTCACATTGTGAATGTGAGTTTGGATCCGATTGCGCATTTGGGATTCAGGAGTTCATTCGGCTATCAGTTGGGAGCTTCTGAGTTTGGTCTGAACAGGTTTGTCACTTTGGACTCTCAGCA
>BQKN01065875.1:502215-513719 GCA_022839385.1 Asparagus kiusianus | reverse complement strand
AATATTTAGGGATAACTTTAAAAGAATTGAGTTATTTCCATTGCAAATGGGAAAGTGATGGAAATAAATCTAAAATTCAGAAAACGTCAATGAATTACTTGAATGGGCATTAACATAAGACATATCTATTAATGAAGCACTGAATGAGTTACGTTAAAAAATAATTTAATAACTTTATCCTAATCAAAGAAAAAATATCCATGGAAGACATAAGAAAAATTAGTAAGTATTCATAAATTCCATACTGTGTTCTTCAAATTAAATATTAATATTATAATCTAAGAGAAATTAGTAATGAATAATGCATGTATTTAGTTTAGATCTTTATGAAAAATGACAGGGATAGAGCAAAGGTAATATTATTAAAATAACAGAAATTCTTATTGGATGCACATCAGAAGAATTCATTTTAGAGAAAAATAAAGAGATAGCTTCTAATTTATTTAAGTAATAAATTAGGAACACAAAGAATTTTATATATATGAAATTAATATTTATTCTCATTGAAATAGAAAAAATCAAAGTCTATATTTTGAGCAGTTTGTGTTGAACATCATAAGTACATTTGACTTCTTTGTATAGTTAAATGAGATGATAAAAAATTAACGAGCCTAGGAAAGATAATAGCATAAAAAATACAAAATTAGCCTAATGTCACAATTGATGTAGATGATGAAGACAATACTCTAGAATTGCCCGAGAAATGATAAATGATAAACCTGAAGAATGATTGATCTTAACTCAATAAAAAATAAAATAGAAGAAATAAAAAACATTATTTTCTGAATATTTTATAGAATAGTTTAATTATTTTGAGTAAAATTAGGAATCTTTAGAATGGAGTTTCATGAATTTTTTCAGTACTTTTATATTCTTATGTGGATATTTTTATCATATAAAAGTATACTAGAGTTAACATTAATCTTTAGTTTATATTTTTTTTATGAAGTCTATCAATGATTAGGAATAAACTTCATATTCTCTTTTGCATCGTTTTAACATACTTTAAATCAATCATTTTGCCACATTGGTTTTAAATATTCACCTTCCTTGTATAACACTATTTTAATATTTTTTACTTTGCAATGCTATACTTTCTCAAATAAAGCTTAGTTTCATATCGGTCAAAAATAATATGAAAATTTAAATTATTTTTAAATTATATTTGTTTTTTGTCAATTCAATTATCAACATGAAAATTTAAATTGGGTGTATCCCATTTAAACAAACATAAAAAAATAATTGTGATGTAAGAGTTTAAAGAAAAAAATGAGCACAAACTGCCAAAAATACTTAATCTGATATTAAATCATGTGCATTGCACATGTGTAAAAACTAGTTGTAATAAATGCATGATTCTTCAAAATGAGGAAGCTGTTGGAGTTGGAGCAAAAATAATTTGGAGAATATGACTTTTTTTTCCCATTTTGGAGAAATTTTTGGGGAAACTATTAGAGATGCTCTAATAAGAACCAAACGTTAGAAAAGTACAATTACATGTCTTGAATGAGAGTTTTTAAAAATAATTTTAATTTATTAGTGAAAACTTTGATAAAGAGATAGTTAATTGTAATAAAAATTAATTTAAAATATAATTTATGTATAAATTAAAAACGACGGTGCTTTTCATGTAATTTAATCTAGTTTGGAAAAACCCTTGTATACTTGGGAGCAGGAATTGAGAGTGGATCGTATTCCTCGCCATATTGGGCTTGTTTCTTTTGAAGCCCAAGAGAAGGAGACACAAAGAATGCATTCTATTCCTCGCCTTAATGGGACTGTATCTTTCGCAGCTCAAGTGAAGGAGAGTAGCTCCGTCGTTCGAAGAGATAGAGGAGAGAGTGGTTCGTTGAATATTATTTGAGAGAATGAATTGGGATTTGAGAGAAAGAAAAAATACTGTATACAATTTCTTCGGCATAACGTCGTGGTGACCGAAATTCACTGAGTTTAGGAGTTGACTAATGATTTTTTACTATTTTTAGTCGTTTTGACGTGCTATCAAATAATTTCACAATGAAAAAAATTAACGATTTTGTAAGCTATAATCCACAATTTAAAGCCATTTTCAATAGTTTTGACCCTTTGTCAAATAATTTTCCGAAAGTCAAAATTCATGATTTTGTGAGCTATAATCTACTAATTTTGGCTATTTTTAGACATTTCGACTCATTGATAAATAATTTTACAATGACCAAAATTGATGATTTTATGAATTATAATCCACTATTATTAGCTATTTTCAGCCATTTCCACTAGTTGGAAAATAATTTCACGTGCCAAATTTAAAGATTTCATGAGTTATATCGAACAAATTTTAGTCATTTTGGCCCGTTGTCAAATACGTGGTGACCAAAATTATAATTTTGTGAGCTATATAATCCATGATTTTCGGTCAATTTTAGTCATTTCAACATGTTGCCAAATAATTTTGCAGAGGGTAAATTTTTGATTTCATTAGTTAATAACCCATAGTTTTTGATGATTTTTACTTGTTCCGACTTGCTATCAAATAATTCCATGAATGCCAAAATTAATGATTGTATGAGCTACAGCCCATGATTTTTGATTATTTTTTGTCGTTCGACCAGTTGTCAAGTAATTCGTGATAGCTAAAATTCATGATTTAGTAAGCTAACCCACAACTCTTTGTCATTTTTAATCGTTTCGATCCACTGTCAAATAATTCACTCGTGGACAAAATTCATGATTTTTTATGCTATAACTCATGGATATTCGCCATTTGTAGTTGTTTTTTACCTATTGAAGAATAATTTCGTGATGACTAAAATTCATGATTTTGTGAGCTATACCTAACAATTCTTTTACATTTTAAGAGTTTCGAACAAACGGTAAATAATTATCTGGAGTCCGAACTTTATAATTTTATGAGCTATAACCACTAATTTTTAGCTATTTTTGGTCATTTCAAGTTGTTGTCAAATAATTACTCAGTGACAATAATTCACGATTTTGGGAGCTTATAACATAGTTTTTTGGCCATTTTTAATCATTTTGATATGTTGTCAAATAATTTCACAGTGGCCAAAATTTACAATTTTATGAGCTATTACCCATAATTTTTTGCTATTTTTAGTCGTTTCGATTCGTTGACAAATAATTTCGTGGTGGCTAAAACTCATGATTTTCTGAGCTATAACCCTCGATTTTAGGCTATATTTAGTCAGTTTGGCCCATTGTCATATAATTTCATGGGTGCTAAAATTCACGATTACATGAGTTATAACCTATAATTACTGGCTGTTTTTACTCATTTCGATATGTTGGCAAATAATTTTGCAGATGCCAAAATTAAAGATGTGATGAGTTGTACCCTAAATTTTGGACATTTTTAATTGTTTTGACCTATTGTCAAATAATTTCATGATGACCAAAGTTCACAATTTCCTGAGTTATACCTCACGATTTTGGCTATTTTTAATCATTTCAATACATTATGAAATAAATTCGCGGTAGCCAAATTTCATGATTTCGTGAGCTATAATACATAATCTCTGACTGTTTTTAGTCATTTTAGCCCATTGTCAAATAATTTCACAATGGGCAAAATCACGATTTTGTGAGCTATAATCCACTAATTTTGGCCATTTTAAGTCATTTTGTCCTGTTCTCAAATAATTTTGATGGAGCCAAAATTCACGATTTCATGATCTATAATCCGCTATTATTAGCTATTCTTAGCCAGTTCGACCAGTTGCTAAATAATTTCGCGTAGTCCAAATTTAAATATTTCATGAGCTATATTGCATGAGTTTTGGTCACTTTTAGTCGTTTTGGCATGTTGTCAAATAGTTACGCAGTGACCAAAATTACAATTTCATGAGCTATATAACCTTTGATCTTTGGCCAATTTTAGTCATTCCGCCTATTGCCAAATAATTTCATAGAGGCTAAAGTTCATGATTTTATGAGCTATAACCCAAGATTATTAAGATTTTTACTTGTTCCGACCTATTATCAAATAATTTTGTGAATGCCAAAATTAAAGGTTGTGTGAGTTATATGTAGGCTGTCTAAAAATCACAATAGATAGCTTATCCCCCATCAAACACCGATGATGGAAGTTACAATCTGACGACTTCCAGAAGACTACAATTTGAAGACTTTCACGTAGAAGGTTACAATCTGACGACCTTCGCAACAACTGATGAAAGCTCTAATTCAACAACCTTCATAATCAACATCGGGAGTTACAATCTGACGACTCTCATATTTTCAAGGAGCCAAGACGAAGGTTACAAGATGACGATCTTTGCGGCGCCCTAACAAAAGAGACTACAAATCAACGGTCTCTTCAAACTAAAAATGCAGATATCTCTCAAACCGTAAGGAATTTGGCAAAATTAACAGAGCAAACCGAACCCTATGGGGTTGGTTTGGTCGGCTCCGTCTCGTCGAGATAGCCGATTTTCATATATAATTCGTCCAATTCCGACGTACGGTTTGAAAGTTATGACCTGTTCTTCGTAGCAAGTTATGTTCTGAAGTCCGTCTACAAGAATGGGCTTCATCAGAACATTGGACTTAGCCTGAAGCTTGCCAAGCCCGCCTAGGGTTCGCCTCTGCATTACAGAGTCAAAACGCACAGGACGGATCTGCGTTTTCAACATCAAAACGCAGAGTTAATCTCGTTTTCAGCCTAACTGTGCGTTTTCAGCCCAACTGTGCGTTTTCAACATCAAAACGCAGAGTTAACCTCTAAAACAGCACGACCTGTGCGTTTTCGGCCCAACTGTGCGTTCAGCCATTAAAAGAACGCAACTCTGCGTCTCAGTGCACGACCTGTGCGTTCAGCCACTAACTCTGCGTCTCAGAGTTCATCACGCATGCGGCCTATGCGTTCAGCCACTAACTCTGCGTCTCAGAGTTCATCACGCATGCGGCCTATGCGTTCAGCCACTTCTGGCAAATATTTAACTCTGCGTCTCATCTCTAAGACGCAGAGTTAAGGTCCAGAACGCCAATTTAGGCGTTTGACTCGTTCAAACACAAACTGAACAGTTCTAGAAACTGTTTTGCCCCACGATTTGAGGGATTTCCGCCCCACTTAGGAGCGGATTAAGGGGGTGGTTACCACCCGTAACCCCCCTATAAATATCAGAAACTCAATTGAGTTAGAGAGGGAGGAGGGGGGATCTCATCAACGGATCGAATTTTCGCTCATCATAAAAGGGAAATTCGGTCAAGGGGCTGGCTCTTTGAACCTGAGGATTGGCAGCAAAGAAGAGCATTCGTTCTTCGACTGGAACTTTGGAAATCAACAACCAGAGCTTCTTCATTCTTGGCTATTAACCGAATTTTCGGTTTAAATCAACTCTTTCATAGAGTTTCAAACTCGATCTGAGTTATCAACTCGTCCAGAGTTTTAAAACTTGCTTTGCAAGTTCTTCTAAACTCGGTCAGAGTTTCAAACTTGCCCTGCAAGTTCTTCTAAACTCGGTCAGAGTTTTAAGACTTGCCACGCAAGTTCTCCACAGCGTCAAATCGTGAGGAGAAGACCACGTTCTAGACGTTCGGATCGTCAACGGAGAGCAAACTCGACGCGATCAATCGAGGGAGGCACTCCATCGCCACCGTGAAGAACCCAGAATTAAACAAAGGGGAGAATCAAGTCCATTCTCTTCTCTTTTGTAATCGGAATCCAAATTGTAATCGATTTTAAGAGAATACAAGTCAAATTTTTCTTTCATTGTCTTTTTACTGCAAATTTCCAACAAACATTATAGTCTGTGATTTTTGGTCATTTTTAGTCGTTTGACCTGTTGCCAAACAATTTTATCATAACCAAAATTCATGATTTAGTGAGCTACAACCCATGATTTTAGGTCAATTTTAGTCGTTTCGATCGATTTGGTAATAATTCATGAATTTATGAGCTATAATGCATGATTTTTTTATCATATTTAGTCCTGTTGTTAAATAATTTGGCAATTGCCAATATTTACGAATTAGTAAGATATAATCCATGATTTTGTTAGCTATTTCTAGTCATTTTGATGTGCAATCAAATAATTTTGTAGTTGCCAAAATTCATGATTCCGTGAGGTATAGCCCATTTTTTTCTATTCTTAGTTTCTTCAATGTGGAATCAAATAAATTTATGGTGGCCAAAAATCATGATTTTGTGAACTATAACCCATGATTTTTGGCCTTTTTTTATTGGTCGGATATGTTAGCTAATGGTTTTGCAGATTTTAAAATTTGTAATTTTATGGGCTATAACCAAGATTTTTATTCATTTTTAGTCATAATGAGGAGTTGACTAATAATTTTATGGTGGTAAAAACTCATGATTTTATGATAAATAACTTATGATTGTTGTCCATTTTAAGTTGTTTCGACCTACTATCAAATAATTTTGTAGCGGCCAAAATTTACAATTTTATGAGCTATAATCCATGATTTTTCGTTATTTCTAGTCATTTGAACCTTTTGACGAAGGATTTTACAGTCACTGAAATTCAGAATTTCATGGATTGTAACCCACTATTTTTTGCCATTTTTAGTCGCTTAGTTCTATCGTCAAACAATGTCAAACAATGTCATGGCAACCAAATTCATGATTTAGTAAGCTATAACCCATTACTTTAGGTCATTTTTAGCCGTTTCGATCCATTGTCAAATAATTATAAATTCACGATTTCTTATTCTATAATCCATGACTTTTTGCCTTTTTTATTCATTTTGACCCCTTTGCGAATAATTTCACGGTAGCCAAATTTTATGATTTTATGAGCTATAACTAACTATTATTTTTTCCATTTTAATTTGTAGCTTCGAACCAATGGTAAATAATTATCTAGAGTCCAAAGTTTATGATTTTATAGGATATAACCAATATTTTTTACAATTGTTAGTTGTTTTGAGCTATTGTTAAATAATTTCTCAGTGGTAAAAAATTACAATTTCGTGATTAGTAACCTATGATTTTGTCCATTATTAGTCATTTTGACCCGTTGTCCAATAATTTTATAATGGGCAAAATTCACGATTTTTTGAGCCATAACCCATGATTTTTGGCTATTTTTGAAAGTTTTGACCCGTTGACAAATAATTTTGTTGTTGCTAAATTTCAAGATTTTGTGAGTTATAACCATCGATTTAAGGCTATTTTTAGTCAATTTGACCCATTGTCATATAATTTTGCAGTGGCCAAATTCATGATTTCATGAATTATAATCCATGATTTTTATCCATTTTTAGTTGTTTTGAGCCATTGTTAAATAATTTCATGGTGACCAAAACTCACGATTTTATGGGTTATAATCCACTAATATTGGTCATTTTTAGTTATTTCGACCCATTAGCAAATAATTTTATAGATGTTAAAATTTACGATTTTATTAGCAATGAACCATGATTTTTGGTCATTTTTAGTCGCTTCAACTTGTTAACAAATAATCTTGTGATAACCAAAACACACGATTTTGTGAGCTATAATCCACTATTTTTTATTATTTTTAGTCATTGCGACCTATTTTCATGTCATCTTATGAAGGCCAAAATCATAATTTAATGAGCTATAACCATGATTATTAGACAAGTTTAGTTATTTTGACATGTTGACAAATAACTTCATGAAGGTTAAAAATGAAGATTTCATGAGCTATATCTCGCAATTATTAGTTATTCCGACTCGTAGTCAAATAAATTGATGGTGGTCAAAATTTATGGTTTCATGTTCTATACTAATGATATTTAGTCATTTTTAGTCATATCGACTATTGACAGATAGTTTCGCTAGAGCCAAAATTTAGGATTTCATTAGGCATAACCCACAACTTTTTGCTTTTTTCAGTCAATGGAACCTTACCAAATAATTTCACAGTGGCTAAAATTCATCATTTCTTGAGCTATAACTTACAATTTTTTACCTTTTTTATTATTTTGGCCCAATATCAAATAAAAATTTTGGTGGCAGGATTTTGTGAGTTGACATTCATGATTTTGTGTATTTTGAGTGGTTTCGTCTAATTGTCTAATAATCTCACAGTGACCAAAATTAACTATTTCGTAAGCCATAGCCCAAGATGTTTTATAGTTTTTAGTCATTACGATCCGCAATAAATAATTTTACGGAGTGTAAATTTTACGATTTCATGAGGTATAACCCACGATTATTGGCTATTTTTAGTAATTTAGCCCCCATTGTCATATAATTTCACTGAGGATAAAATTGAAGATTTTATGAGCAATAACCCACAATTTTTTGACATTTTTAGTCATTTCGACCCAATGTAGCTGTGACTAAAATTCCTAATTTCATGAGCTATAATCTATAATTTTTTATTATTTTTAGCCATTTTGAACTGTTATCAAATAGTTTAACGGTTCCAAAAATTCAAGATTTTGTTAGCTACAACCCAAGGATTGTTTTCACTTTTTAGTGACTTTGATTTGCTGCCAAGTAATTTCATGGTGGCAAGAATTCAAGATTTCGTGAACTAATGCATGATTTTTTATTTTTTTAGTGCCGTTGTTAAATAATTTAGCAATGGTCAAATTTCACGAATTGGTGAGATATAATCCATGATTGTTTAGTTATTTCTAGTCATTTTGACATGCAATCAAAGAATTTCATGGTTGTCAAAATTCATGATTTCGTGAGCTATAACCCATATTATTTTGCGATTCTTTGTTTCTTCGACCCACTATCAAATAATTTTTTAGTGGCCAAAAATTATGATTTTGAGTTATAACCCGTGATTTGTAGCCATTTTCAGTCATTTTAACTAGTGGTCAAATAATTTCATAAATGCCAAAATTCATGATTTCAAGAACTATAGCCCATTATGTTTGACCATTTTTTTTATTGCTTAAACATGTTTAGCAAATAATTTTGTGGAGTTTGAAATTTATAATTTGAAGGTCTATAACCAAGATTTTAATCCATTTTTAGTCATTTTGACTAGTTGGCTAGTAATTTCATGGTGGTAAAATTTCATAATTTTATGATAAATAACCCATGATTGGCTGCCATTTTAAGTCGTTTTGACTTGTTGTAAAATAATTTTGTTGTGGCCAAAATTTACATTTTCATGAGCTATATCTCTCAAATTTTAGACATTTTTAGTCATTTCGACTCCTTGTCAAAATAATTTTTTAGTGGTCAAAATTTATGGCTTCAGGCGCTATAACCAATGATATTTAGTCATTTTTAGTCATATTGACTATTGACAAATAGTTTTGCTGAGGCCAAAATTTAGGATTTCATTAGGTAAAACCCAAAATTTTTTGCCATTTTTAGTCATTTGGACCTTACCAAATAATTTCACAGTGGCTAAAATTCACGATTTCATAAGCTGTAATTTACAATTTTTTACTATTTTCAATCATTTTGACCCAATATAAAATAATTTCTTTGATGGCAGGATTTTGTGAGCAATAGCGCATGACTTTTGGGTATTTTGAGTGGTTTGAACTGTTGTGCCAAAAGCTGTGGCGAGGAACCAAAACAAGCGCCGATCAAAGAAGGCCAAAAACAACCAAATATCAATGCACAAACCCAAACACCAATTTTAACGTGGTTCGGCAAGTCGCCTACGTCCACGGGGCAAGGGGGATAGGGTTTTCACTAATAGAGAAAGAGTACAAACTGAGATTACAAATCACTCGAAGGAACAAACTAATCTCACCAACAAAACTCTTAATCTCTCCAAATAAAACCCTAAACAAAAATAGCTCAAAAAATACCTCTTTTTGTGCTCCAAATAGCCCCCAATCAATGCTTAATCAAAGCCTAAACCAAGCCTAGGAAACCCTAAAAAACGTGTCTCTATTTATAGCAAAACACAATCCCAAACTGATTGGGATTCTAAAAACGAGTCTGCTACACCCTGCACCATGGGTGTGGCAGAGGGTGTGGTGCAGGACAGATTCTGCCACACCCTGCACCGTGGGTGTGGCAGAGGGTGTGGTGCAGGACAGATTCTACCACACCCATGGCAGACACCACACCAGGGTGTGGTGGAGTCTATTTTGGGTTATTCTTCACATTTTTTCATAATTCTTTCGCCGTTTTCACATGAACTAGTTGTGAAATAATTTTGTTGTGGCTAAAATTAGCTACTTCGTAAGTTATAATCAAAGATGTTTTGAAGTTTTTAGTCATTACGACTTGTGGTTAATAATTTTGCGGAGTGAAACTTCACGATTTAATGAGTTATAACCGACGATTATTGACTATTTTTGTGATTTAGCCCCGTTGTCATATAATTTCAAAGAGGATAAAATTGAAGACTTCATGAGCTATAACCCATGATTTTTTTTGACATTTTTATTAATTTTGACCCAACGTCACGATGGTAAAATTTCATAATTTCATGAGCAATAACCCATGATTTTTTTACCAATTTTAGTTATTTTGATCCGTTATCAAATAATTTTGTCATGCCAAAAACTCATGATTTTGTGAGCTACAACCCACGAATTGCTTTCATTTTTGGTGACTCCAACATGTTGTCAAGTAATTTCATGGTGGCAATAATTCATGAAATTATGAGCTATAATGCAAGATTTTTTGTCATTTTCAGTCCCATTGTTAAATAATTTTGGAATGGCCAAATTTCACGAATTAGTGAGATATAATCCATGATCCATTTCTAGTCATTTTGACATGCAATCAAATTATTTTGTAGCCATAAAATTCATTATTTCGTAAGCTATAACCTATGTTTTTTTGCTATTCTTTATTTCTTCGGCTCGCTACAAAACAATTTTGTGGTGGCCAAAAATTATCATTTCATGAGCTATAACCCATGCTTTTTGGTCATTTTCAGTCGTTTCAACCAGTTGTCAAATAATTTCACAGATGCTAAAATTCTTGATTTCAAGAACTATAACTCATGATTTTTGGCCAATTTTTATTGCTTGAACATGTTAGCAAATAATTTTACGGAGTTTAAAATTTACAATTTCAAGGACTATAACCAAGATTTTAATCTATTTTTAGTCATTTTGACCAGTTGGCTAATAATTTCATGGTGGTAAAATTTCATAATTTTATGATAAATAACTCATGATTGTTGGCTCTTTTAAGTCATTTCGACTTATTGTAAAAAAAAATTGCAGTGGCCAAAATTTATATTTTCATTAGTTATATCTCACAATTTTTAGACATTTTTAGTTGTTTCAACTCGTTGTCATAACCTTACGGTTGTCAAAATTTATAGTTTGTGGCACTATAATCAGCGACATTTAGCCAATTTTAGTCAAATCGACTTTTGACAAATAGTTTTGTTCCGACCAAAATTTAGGATTTTATTAGGTATAACCCAAAATTTGTTGCCCTTTTTGGCAATTTGGACCTTGCCAAATAATTTCATAGTTGCTAAAATTTACGATTTCGTGAGCTGTAACTTGCGATTTTTTGCTATTCTTAAACATTTTGACCCACTACCAAATAATTTATTTGATGCATGGTTTTATGAGCTACAATGGATGAGTTTTGGGTATTTTGAGTGATTTGGACTAGTTGTCAAATA
>BQKN01065875.1:474948-502205 GCA_022839385.1 Asparagus kiusianus | reverse complement strand
GGACTAGTTGTCAAATAAAATTAACTATTTCATAAGTTACAATCAAAAGATGTTTTGTAGTTTTTAGTCACTAGGACACGCGACAAATAGTTTTACGAAGTGCAAAATTCATGATTTCATGAACTATAATCCAAAATTATTGACTATTTTTTGTGGGTTATCCCCGTTGTCAAATTATTTCACGAAAAATAAATTTGAAGACTTCATAAGCTATAACCCATGATTTTTAGACATTTTAAGTCATTTCGACCTAATGTCATAGTGGTAAAATTTTACAATTTTATGATCTATAAGGCATGATTTTTTGGCTATTATTAATCATTTTTACCCGTTATCAAATAATTTCGTCGTGCCAAAAATTCACGATTTTGCAAGCCACAACCCACGAATTGTTTTCATTTTTTATGATTTTGACTTGTTGCCAAGTAATTTCATGTGGTAATAATTCCTTTCGATATCCTTCTTGCATGGCTGCAAAGTACTGCTTCTTTGGTCCTTGTGGTTAGGATATAGTTTGCACAAAAGTAGACTATTTTAGATACATCCCATCGGCCAAATAGTAATCTGTAGCTATGGAAATGACCTGTCAAAATTTTAGATTGTTATTACCATATTTTACTTATATAATATAATTCTGAATGTAGTTACTTTATGGCGGATTATATAGATTCCCAAATATTTGTTTTATTAATAAATATTTTATTTTATTATATTAAAATAAACTAATTAAAAATAACTCAAAAAATATTCAATATTAATCCCATTTAAAAGATTTCGACGATAAGGTTCTAATTTTTGAACAAAAAATGTTAAGTTTTAAATATTTTAAAAATCTTTAGTTTGTTAATGATAGATTAATTAATATAAATATAAAGGTCACAAGCACAACTTTTGAAAACCCTCTATGTTTAAGAAATCTTGAAGAATATTCTCTTCTAACCCTCTAAATATAGAGTATACCATCGGAAATGCTCTTAGTGGTCTCCCAAACAGACCATAAAGACAGACTAAAGACCAAAGGCATCGTCAAAGAGGTTCTTACATCTCCAAGCCCATAATCACCAAATCACCGAGCAAAAGAGGATATTACATTCAATTTTCTCCTTATTATTAGTGGATATTACATAGGATATTACGCAGGTTTGGTAGTACCTAAGTGTTTTTGGAATTTTTTGCATGTATAAGTTGCATAAAGGTAAGGACACTAAAAAGTCCAGACTTTTCAAAATAAACTTATGGTTTTTCTATAGAGTATCCAAGGACACTTTATAAGAGGAGAGAGATAGAAGAGTCATGAACTATTCATTTCTCTTTATCTCTCTCCTCTCTTTTAGAATGCCTAAGGTCTATAAAAAAACGGTAAACTTAATTGATTGATGAACTTACACCGTGAGTAAAGAACAATTTTTCAAAACAGTCCCTTTTAAATTTTTATTTTTCAAAATCGACCCTATTTTTTTTATTTATCAAAACCGACTCGTTTTTTTGATTAGCAGCCTAATCACATTCCTAAATAGTCGGGGTTGCCAACCCCGACTATTTAGGACTTAAATTTGTATGGTTTAAGACTTCTAATTAAGGTTTAACACTTTCCTAAATAGTCGGGGTTGGCAACCCCGACTATTTAGGAATGTGATTAGAGTGCTAATCAAAAAAATGAGTCGGTTTTGATAAATAAAAAAAAACAGGGTCGATTTTGAAAAATAAAAATTTAAAAGGGGCTGTTTTAAAAAATTGTTCGTGAGTAAATCCAACAATTATAACAAATAGCATTTGTTGATAGAGATTGGGATAATTAAACTCTCTGATTACCGACTAATCAAAAGAGGATCTCTCGATCCAAAAGAAACAAAAGAAACTATGGCGCCTGTCCGCGTAATGAGTTAGATCAGTCTATCACGACCATGAAAGCAAGATGCCGTCATAAACTATGCAAAATAACCGCATAAGTTATGTTAAGGATTATTATTATAAATTAATGGGTACCATAATCATATGAGAAGATTCCCTCATCTACTCCTTTATACAAATAAGAGAACCCAAGATTTACTATTCATACTACAATAAATACTACAATAACATTTACTACGGTATTATTATGTATCACTTTTTTAAAAAGTTACTGTAGCACACGAGAACACTATAGTGTTTTTTGAAAAAACTATAGCAAAAACAGGATACTATAGTAATAAAAAAAATCAAAAATATTGCTATAGTATTTAAAACTAAAATTATTGTAGCAGAGAAAAAAATAATATACCGTATATCGTGCTTTACACGGTGTTCACACTAGTAAACAATAAAGCACAATCTCAGTGAATAAACTAAGGGGCTGTTTGGTTACTTTTTTTTGGGTGGTAAAAATAAAAAAAGCTGTCAAAAATATCAGCTTTTTATCAGCTTTCTTCCAAAATCACCTCTTAAAAAGGTGATTTTGGAGGAAAACTGCCAAAAAACTGGCATTTTTGACAGTTTTCCTCTCTTTTACCACCCAAAAAAACCTATCCAAACAGCCCCTAAGTAAGAGACTGTCTTATACCTATACTTAAAAGATTGTACAACATCATTGTATATAAAAAAATCCCTTCATGCGACATATCATGATACCCATTAATTTATTTATTATTAACGAATAGATAAGTTCGCCTGCTTCATTTCCAAGGCGAGGGAGCATGCCAAGCTCGTAATTATTGTCCATTGCAATTAAATACCATAAAGTTTATAACGAGCTCAGATTGGTAAAACTCCAGTTCAAACACGACGTCTGTAATTGATTTTTATGTTGCTCCTTTTGGCTTTTGCTAAGGGACAAGATAACTACTTGGAAATTGTTTTAAAAGATAAAATAAAATTAAAACAATCTACATTCAGTAAAATAAAAGAAAACAAACAATGACCCAAGCAAGCAAATTTATAAACAAATAGCCAACACCCACCAGATAACACATAAATAAACATCTAAAAAAATGTTAAAATGTAGGCATCGATATGACGCAATCTGCGGTGGTTATCGCGCAGCTTGCCCGGATGATGCCAGGACTCTCTTAATCAAAAATATTTTTGGTAATTTTTAAAAAAGAAAGAGCTCTTAATATTTGAGAAGTTCCTCTAAAAATGGACAAGGCATACACCATTTTCTTCTTCTCTACTTCTCAATAAATACAACATCAACAAAAAAAAACCCCAAAATTTTAATAAAATTCAGTTTTATTTAAATAAAACTATAATGTGAGAAGTTCGGTAAGCGGATTGCGTGGAGAAACTAACAAGCCGACCAGTTTTAAATTCTCTTTTCTTGATGTTGCTACGGCCGGATACGGCAATTTCAAGATCAGGGCAACCCAAAATCGAACCCTAATCTCGGTACAATATAGCCTTCAATCAAATAATCTAACCCAATAAAAAAAAACACCCAAGATAATGAAAAAGAGATCTGATCACTAACTTAGTGCAGAGATGAAGAATTGAGATTCGAAATACAAACCCTAGAAATTGGAGGCGGAGGAAGACTATAAACCCTAAGACAGAGTGGAGGCTCGGATTTATAGAACCTGGCCGCATGGTCTGTTGAACCGCGGTGAAACTAGTATGAGTTAAGCTGTGACCGGTTATGAGAGTGGGTCGGATCGGATAGCCACTCTTGGCATCCGCACCTGATATGACCCGTTTATATTGGGTTTATGTATACAGGCTCCATAAGAAACAGAGCGGTGACAACATGCTATTTGGGTTCAAATCAATAGAAGAAATATTTAAATATCAACTTTATTGATCTCATAAGTATCATATCAAATCCTATCAATCAAATCATTTTTTTAAGAAATACGAGAAATCTAAGTTGTACAAATAAAAATATATATTCGTTGATAGGAAAAAAAAAGTAAACGATGATTGACTTGATGATAAAACTGAATCCTAGGTTGCGAACAGTGATTCGATTGATGATGAAAAAAAGAAAGTTTTTCGTTCAGTTCTCCACCTTAATAACAGAAAAAAGAATTAATCAAATTCTATTGAGTCTAACTCACAGTGATACAAATATAAAATTTTCACGATAAATCTACAAAGAGCGCTGCTATAGGGACCCAAAATATGAGATTATAGGAGAACACATGTAAGGTGTCCCCCTCCTATTACATAATGAGGTAGTATGACCAGCTCATTATGCAATAGGGAGGCCGGAGGGGACACCTCATTTGTTCCCTCTCTTGGTCTCAAATTTTAGGTCTTTAAGGCATTTTTCATCTACAAAACAAAATATACTTTGGGGATATTAGAAAACACTCCAACTTTTTTATTTTTGGAATAAACAAGGAATACGTTGGCAACGCACGTGTATTCCAAGGCCGAAGGATAAGTTTGATCCCAGATTTCCTGATGGGTGGGTCTTACCTTCCAATCTCATTCATTTCTCACACTCCAAATTGGTCAGGTGGAATCGAAACAGAAACCTCAAAAAGGGTGTTGGCAGTATTACCACCACGTCCTCATGCCACGTGCTACCGGCGGTGGGTCAAAAACTCTAAAATCTTAAACAGGAGAAGACACCAGTTTAACGTCCCACGCTTCAATATCAGATTTCAAGGATATAATAGCTTGCTCCTGCTCCTAATTAGTATGAAAGAACAACGATATGATGAATGTCCCTTCATCACACAAATGAAAGAAAGAAAAATCCGAGGCATATTTACATTTGATGTCCCTTCATCACACAAATGAAAGAAAGAAAAATCCGAGGCATATTTACATTTGGTGCTGCTGATTATTTATCCCCATCTGGTTCTCTAGCAGCGAAGCCTTCAGAGCAAGGAACAACCTGATTTCAGGAATTCAAGTAAAGTATCCGTACAGCTTAAGGCATGAAAACTACATAACATTTATCTTCTTAACAAAGGTATGTTGTTTTTAAGTTTTACCAATTTTTCACAGCAAAACGCATAGTATAGATCAAATAAAGATTATAAATAGCGTTACCCAAGCAAGGAGCCTCACTCTCACAATACTTCAAGAAAAAAACACTGATGATATTTGTAAAATTCTCTGATATACAATCACATTCCAAAACCTTAACTCAATTACAGAATTTCCTTTGTCTCAAAGAAAAGAAAAGAAAAATATTACAGAATCACCACGACTCTAAAGGCATTATATTTCCTATCTCAAAAATTATTGTAATATCCTCCAAAATGAATTACCCCGGAACCATATGATCCAACAAACCGGACACTATTTCAATGTATACAGACCATTTCTTTTTTTTTCCCCAACACTTACAAAAGAGAAATTGTGATAACAATGGGGGAAATAAGATATAGTAAATCTAAATCTAAAATTTTAGCACTGTAAACAAAAACATGAACGAAGCTAAGAAAAATCGCATTGCTTCAGTGCATAATACAATCTTTGAGGTATGGATGTGCAAAATTCACGTACCGTTCCCATAAATGCCTATACCTGCTGATTGCCAACTTCAGCCATGGCTTCATATTCCCATTGAAGTGCACCACTGCAGCACTCTCTATTAATCTATCATCAATCTCCAAGTCATAGCCTAAACCAAGCACATGCCATCTTCTATCCAATGGCTCGACTAAACCATAGAATGTTAGAAGCCCAGCGGGAAGCGTGCCAGTTTTCCAAAGCATTCTGTCAGCATTCTGCTCTTGCCAGTTGTGATATCGAGATGTTACATTAGCTCTCTTCCATGCTATCAGATCGAAAATATTCATCCCGAATGCCCATCCACAAGCTTGAGGATCAAACTTAGCGCTAATCCTCGTATCTGAGAAATTAAGATACCTGTAGAACCGATGAAATCCTTCAAGGCAAGTCTCTACAGCTCCATTCACATTACCGTGCAAATCTAGCGAAAACAGAACAGTTAAATCCTTTTGGACAACAACATCATCATCGAGAAGCACTACTTTTTCAAGAGAAGGATGTATTTCTGGGAGGTAGAATCTCAAGTGGTTCAGCAAGGACACAAATTTGGGGTTCCTAAACTTTGCTTCATCATTTTGATCATTACCTCCAAAGTAGTAAGCCTTTGTCTCTTTATCTAATAGTTGTTTTATCAGTGGAGAGTAAGAGGCATTGAGCCACGAAAACTCCTCTATGTTTCTGACATTTACAGTACACCCCTTACAATCGTTTGTCAGAAACCAAGTCAACATGGGCTTATAATTGACCCGATCAGTGACAATATGAAACACAAGCTGCTGAGGATGTTCAGCATTGGAGATTGTGGAGTTCACAACAGCTGAAGTTGCAAGCACGTTATCCGAGAATATGCAGAAATGATACAGGTTGTTGTCTACAAGCCGAGGTGAATTTCTTTGTTCTTCTGAGAGTGTTTTGAGTGATGGGTTTCTAAACCACTCTTCTGTGAGTTTAATGTTTAAGCAGTGAAGGGCTTTAGGCATGGATTCAGCAGCCAGCTGAGCAAACTCTGCACCTTGTGCTGTAGCTGCATGTGCTCGCTCTTCGAGCGCTTGAGCATGCTTTTTTAGGGTTACTATTGTTGTGCTGATGTCATAATGGGAATCTTGGGCTTTGTACATTAGGTGAGATAGTCTGCTGACAATTGGATGTGCTTCTTCAATGGTGATTGGCTTTGCTCTGACTGCAGCTTGAGATAGCAACCTTTGGCAATTCCTGATTTGTGAACTTAGCTCCCAAGCAAGCTGGAGATTGCTGTGTTCTTTTGCTATGATCACATAAGCTTTAGCTAGAGTTATTTGATCGTTCAATTGTCTGGCAAAGGAGGTTGTGCTCAATAGCTCTTCAGTGAAATTTAAGCTTGCATGTGAGTCATCAGTGGATTGTGATGTCATTTCCTGACTTTCCTGAAATAATTAGAAATGATAGGCATCTAAGATTTGATAGAAGTGAAAAAAGAAAAAGAACATGACGAAAACATGAAGAACATGTTCATACTGCTATAAAATTGGAAGAAATGTACAAGGTCCTAAAATAGCTCAACACCGCCTTAAAAGGGGTTCGTTTGAAACCAGTTATTAAGTTATAATTGTATACAGTACCACAGTCATAGTTTCTTAATAATCGATACAAGGCTATAAGCTTATTTACATGATGGTAAATCAATATTTCCTTATGCAATTCTCAACCTCTGTCAAGAAACTATAAATTAGTGCAGGGTCTTGTAAGATCTGATCTCCTCAGCTAGAAGGATAGGCAACTGGGTCAGGATTATTATCATTTATCATAATGTGGAGAAAAAACATTGCCTTTTTCCTTCTCTTCTAATGTTTTTAAAGTGCATCAATCCCATTAGATTTGTGTGGATTGTCATGTTTTTACCAAGCATGGAAGATCATCATCCTGAAGTAAAGGTTGGTAAGATTCATGGTAGAATGGTGCTTTTATGGTTTTAGCTTCTGTGCAAGTTGTTGTCTCCATTCCTCAATTTCTAGCAAGAGAATCAAATGTGATTGGTTCTGAGATTTATCAGCAAAGCTTGGCGGACTGAGTGGAAAATTGGTTGGGACCAAGTTGGGTAATTTGAAGTTTCACTCAGTTTACAAAGTATACAATGCAAATTAGGTAGTTGCATGCCCAGAAGATCTCAATTCTCCTTCCATGTGATTATCAGATACAAAGTTGGGTCCCAACGAATGTATGTCAGGACTTAAAATCACATTTCCCATAGCAAAGAAGGAATACACACCGCGGGATACAGATAAAATGATAGATCACAGGTTCACAAGTAATAGAAGTATAGAACATTAAACAGGCTGTAAAATGGTTGCAAGCTAAGTTTTTATGTTGTTGAGCTCCCGAGGAAGGAGGGGGAGGCTTCTTTCACATCAAACATTTTAATGTCTGAGTTCATACCACAATTGCCAAAAGAATAGAAAGTGTACAGAGCTATTAATTGATGTGAAGGAAACATGCAATAAGAGAGATGGTTATCAGCGAGTTAGGGTCCATTTAGTCTCACATTGGCTAAATGGAGAGGTAATGTGAGTCTATAACGGATTTGGTTACCTCACTCGAACAAATGATATTAGAGCTAGTCTCATCTTCCCAGTTGTAAGCGAGCCACACCAGTGGTGACGCCGGTAGTGCCAGGGACTAGTCTAGTGCAAAACCATAGGCATTTGTTTTCGAGGAGCGTGCCCCGGGTGCGCCCCGGGCGCGGGTCGCTACAGGCTGGGACAATTGCACCCCGCACCAGAGGCAGGGCGCTGCACGCACACGAGCGCGTGCGCCTCGTGTGCGCTTGATACATGCATCATGTAATACTCTTTCTTCTGTTTAAAAATATAATTTACATATTACATATTTACATTATGTAATATACTCTTTTTCTTGCTAGTTGCTAATCCATTCTCTATCTTTTCATGTTTAACATATAAAAAGGAAACAATAATTAGTAATTTAGTATACTTGTTTGCTAGTTGTAAATTTCTTCTCTAATTAGCGTGCTAACTAGAAAATTATTAACATGTAAATATGTAATTGTTACCTTCATTCTCCATCTTTTCATGCTAACTAGCAAATAGCAATTAAGAATGCTAACTAGAAAATTATGAACAGTCATGTTTATTAATAACTTAATTGTTATTTAAAAATACATATATCATATTTTAAATAAAAATACATACTTTTTATTTGTTGTTAACAGTGGCTAAACCCGCTAAACCCGCTATCACACATATTATGATGCTATATTTCTTGAATTTCTTCATAGTTTCATTCATACAACAAGCTTATTAATTGTTATTTATTCATAATACAAGAAATTTACAACTAATTGAATTTTTAGATTTTTTTTATGAATTTTCTTATTATTTAGGATATTTAAATATATTTAAATTTGACCGCTATTTGACTGTGCGCTATTTGCCGCGATTTGGCCGCGATAGCCCGATATAGCCTTAGCGGTACCTCGCCGCGACGCGCCGCGATCCGCTATCAGCAACCTTGATATTACTTCCCACTTCACTTCACTTCAGGCCTGTTTGCTTCGCAAAAAAAGAGGCCCAGAAAATGATTTCCATGTTCCGACAATGTCATATGGAAATTTAAAGGCTCATTTCAGTTGTTTGTTTCATTTATAAAAATGAAGAAAGACGCCCATGGAAAAACCCTCCACGTCATGGATATAGGTAAAATGATTTCAGAGCTAAAAGCTCTACATAATCGCTTGGAAACCAATCAGATATCAGAATAAAAAATTCCCTACTTGAAGCGCTCTTGCTCATGGAAAGAAACAGGCAAAATAATATAGGGTTTCTGGTCACCGCTTTCTACCAAAATGTCACTCTTCACTCGCGCCTTATTCATTGCTCTCTCCCTTTGGAGAAAAACCCTAGATCCAAATTTGGGGAAGAATTCAAAGGGCTTCGTGTTGATGATGAAGACTACATCAAAGATCTAAGGTGTTGGCTGTTAGAAGAAAAATTGGTAACGATTTCCTCCTATTTTTTTGAATTTTGGAGAAATGATGTTCCTTTCTTGTTTCTTTTACTTCTACTTTTGGGTAGCTGGCTAAATTGATTTTCTAGGTGATTGATCTGACAATTAAGGGTTATTAACATCTATCTAGATCCACCTTTGAGGGGGTTGATATTTGATTTTATTTGCGTCTAACCTTTGTTTGGACCTAATTGCAACTTCATCGAAGGTATAATTTCCTACTTACCTTTTCTCTGATTTTGCATTATCTTTTTTTCCTATTTGCTCATTTTTTAATTAAGCATATAATTACATGATTGTTTCTCAAAGTTTATGGACCTTATTTGCATGATCAATTTGCATCAACTATCATTTTCTCTTAGGATTCCGATACAGTTCCATTTATGCTAAACTAATGCAAAAAAAATTAAAAATTTCGTTGTGTTTACTAATTTTTATGCACTATTTGTTCGGACTATTTTGCTCTTGAGAAAAAATATACAAATATTAATATCTTAACGACCATTTTGATCATATTAATTTTAAAGTAATATTGTTTGAACTTCATGAAGGAGAATCTCAGATAATTCAGTGAGTGCACAAGTGACCCAAGTCTCTTGTCATCTTGACCTGCACCATCGTGTAGAGTCACAACTTCTAATGCAGTCATAACCAGGTAAACAATGCTTAGTGTTCAACTTTGCGAGCATAGTTGACATTTTGGGTAAATACAACATAAACTTGCCTTGCACATATAAATTTCTAGGTAATCGTGACTCACAATTATCCTTTTAGGCATTGGGAAAGTTTTGGTTTCTCATTCGGATACTACTTAGAGGAAGACCAATGTCAAGTTGATAAGAAATTTTACTGCTCAAAATGTTGACTCTTGTTGCATATTTCCATGGTTCATGAGGCATGGGATGTGGCATTCTAATATCCAAAAAGTATCTTTACAATATTACGCTGAATTATTAAGAACTATATAATGTATTTATTAACCTTTGTCGTGATTCTGTTGCATGCTAATAAAATTGTGATTTTGGTCATAATTCTAAATGAAAATTGCTTGTTGCTCCCTGTCTGGCTCTGAAATTTTACAGATTCAAAGGACTTGAGTTACAATGTTAATCGCATATAGCAGGCTTAGAATGTCAGTAATTTGTTTCTAGAAATATGCAGCTACCTCCCACCTCTCAACTCTACCTTTATTTAGTCATTGATTTTCTTTGTCAAAATTCTGAAAACTTGGATACAATGTAGCAGGTAGTTCAACCCAATCCCTTACATATGAATATGAATACCAGAAATATAGTTCAGATTGTGAACATTAGCTCTTCCTATTTGTGAACTAGATCTATATATTTCAGGTTGTTAACTTCAGGAGCAATGTTCAAACTCGATTAAAGAAACTCGATGAAGGAGAGGTCCAAGCAACATTATTGGCACTAGGAGGGTTCAAAAGGTCGAGCACGACTGAAACCTTGACTCAAACTCAATGAAGAAATGCTCCCTGAAAATAAATACATTGACCTGGGGGATATGTTTGGCATGTTGCAAGTAAAAACATTGAAACTTAATTATTATTGCTATTCTTGTTCAAATGTTGGAAGTAATGCATTGGCAATAATGTTTTGTGTTCAATTTTGCAAGGATTGATGCCTAATGTGGTTTTTTCGTTATGAATTGCTCAATTGACCAGGGTGATATTCTGAGTCGTATGATGTGAATTTGATATTTGTCTTATTAGGAAGGTAAGCTCACCAAGGTATTGTGATTCATGTTTTTTATTTTTCTCTTTTGCCATCCAAACGCTGGAAAGGTAAAAAAACACTCATTTCTATGTTTAAAAAGCACTCATTTCTATGTTTTGCTTTCTTATTTTTTGGTTGCCAACCAAACAATGGACTGAAGTGGAAATGAATTTCTACCCCTATTTTTATGGCGAAACAAACACCAAAATTGGTTTTCCATGGAAAAACACAAGAAACGCTTGGAAAAAAATTTTAACATGAAAAACAATTTGCTACAATTTATGTAAACCAACCAAACAGGCCCTTAGTAGATGGATGAATTCTTCAACTAAAGAGTGTTTGACATAGATATTAGATAGCTAAATTCAATTGTAAAGCACGGAAGAAATAACTTGACAAGCTTACTAACTACTAGTTTCGGCTTCTTAAATCTCAGAAACTACGTAATTGGACTTAGGTTTAACTTCAAGATCACATTGCAATAACAAAACTCCGCCCAAGACAAATTTAAGGATTCACATTTCCTCAGTACCAATTCCTACAAAGCACAGGGAATCCACCCAAGGCGTGCTGATAATATGACCACAAAGTGGTCAAGTAGTAGTGCACGCAAAGTTTTAGGATATCATACTCTCTTAAACTGATCCTTAATCAAGTGTCCTTTGCATTCAAACATCATACAAACCTTTAACTTAAAAACATTCCACAGCAAAATATTGAACAGTGAAATGGGAGCCAGATCCTAATATCTGCTACAAAAAACAGCTACAGATCCCTCTGAGACAAGGTGTTCCATTTGCAGTATCCGAATCCCACAAGCACTGTACAATTCTAAATCAGGTTGAATATAAAATTGGACTCATTCAGATCATACAAGTTCCTTATCTTTCCTAGATCCAAACAATGATGAGATCTAAAATCAAAAGTGGGTTTTCTCCAAATCAAAAAATTAAATAGAGAAAACAACTTTGTACCTGATTAGGGAGGTCAAGTTGAACCTGATGCTGATGCTGGACAACAAAGAGGAGCAATCCAGCAATGACGAAGATACCAATAAGCCACCAGATCCAAACAGAGATCCTCCTTCGAACTGGGCGCCTGAAATCTGGCACCCTTCGACGCATATCGATCAAAATCCCAGATCAACGAGTTGAGAAGAACGTGGAAACGTGGGTTTGTTGAGAGGATATCTCTCAAGGGGAGGATCTGAGGCGGATCTGAGGGGGTGGAGATAATGGGTTTAGCCTATCAGAGCCTCCGACGACTGCGCCTCGATCGACCTTCGACGACGCTGCGATCAGCAACTTCGACGACCTTCGACGGCTTCTAGGAGTTCGGGTCGCTGGAGATGGGATCGTCGCACCGGAGTTGGACTGTCAGGATCTGCTCAACGGCGTCGGTGGATTCGTCGTCGTCGTCGTCGTCGTCTTGAACTGCCCTACTTCTGGATCTAAGGTCACCAGGTGCCCTCCCCTTCCAGAGACGAGTAAGCCTAGTTTTTCCACGGGGCCCACAACATATCTCTGCCCAACTTGGAATAATATTTGGCCATTTGTGTTTGGGCCTTTGCGTTTTGGGCCTTCCTCTTAGAATCACGTGTGAAGATAGGAAATTTTATTCAGCCACCCATTAACAGAGCTATTTCTAGCTTCAAAAAAAAAAAAAAAAAAAAAAAAACTTGGGGCTTGTTGTTGCGGTTGGGTTTGAACTCTCAGATTGAGCGCGAGGAGTATTATACCCGTAGAAGTCTCAGATTCTTCACACCGTGGATTTTCTCCTAATCCAATCAGAAACGATGTCAAAACTTTGACAATAGATTCTCCGATCAACACCACTAGATGACGACCTTGCTTTAATTGGAGCTTCATTTCTCAACTCACAAGAATCAGGTTCATTTTATTTATTTATTTTTTGTCTAGCTTTATTATATTTTAGTATAATTGTCAAAATATCAACCTTACACATATTTTAAAATTGAATTTAGTTTTAGTTCTTTATCGAATGACTAGTAAACTCGTTCTATCAAAACTAGAAAAAATTGACAAATTTAATGGCAGTAATTATCTCTTCCAACTCAACAGTAAGCTTAACCAAATATCAAGCCTTCAAAACCCTCCACAAAGCATTACGTGAGTTACAGTCCACAGAGCTTATCTCTTCAAACCCAACAGTAAGCTTCAAAGAGTTTCTGTGATGTTTGTGAGAGTAAACAGAGAGTTCCTGTGGCACTGGTAGAGAGGAACAGAGGCTAGCAAACAAAGTGAATGAGGAGCTCATGCAAACGTTTTTCGATACAACGTTGAGGCAAGATTATCTCCTACCCAAACTTTCCCTATAAAGTAGTTAAAATTTTAAAAAGTTTGAAAATGATGTTCTTCATGCTTGAGTTTAATTTGTCATGTTAGAACAAAAATAAGATTTTTATGATAAAATATTAATTAAATGTTAGAACTGAATATTTTGTTCCTATATTGTTGGAATTAGATTTATGATCATGATCATTAGGATAAATATTAATTTTGTTTTAAAATTTATAAATTTAAGAGATTTACAAACAATATAGATTTTCTGTAGAAAATTGCAGCATGTACATGATCTTTAGTTAAAAATTTGAGATAGCAAACTAACTCCAAATTGAACTAAATTAGATCCAAATGAAAGATACGTGAATCTAGTTTCTAAAACAGAAAACAAATCTTAAAAAGGTTTTATCTAGAGAAATATATACTCTTTTTATTAATGACATGTCTTATAGAAAAAACTGCTGCATATGTATGACATTTAACTGAAAAGTGGGCATAGCAAACGAACACCAAATCGAACTAAGTTAGTGCCAAATGAAAGGTATGTGAACCTAGTTTTCAAAAAAGGAAACCATTACTAAAAACAGTTTGTATAGAGAAAGATATGCTCAAATTACTAATAACATATCCTGCAGAGAAAACTACTGCACATGTGTAGAGTTCAACAGAAAACTGGACATAGTAATGAACTCCAAATTGAACTACACTAGTACCAAATGAAAGATATGTGAATCTAGTTTCTAAAATAGAAAATCATTCTTAAAAGATATATTATTTTTACATTAACATTGGTTAGCAGTAAATTATTTTAGAATTAAAAATTATTTTACTTTTTAATATATTAAATTATTTAGTGTAATATATTAATATTTTTATATTATACTTTAGTTATATTATTTTATAATTATTATTATATTATAATTATTACATATTATATTCAAATAATTATATATTTAATTATTTTGGCATATCAATTATATATTATATAATACTATTAAAATAATATTATATTATTATTAATATAATAATATAATATTATTAATATAATGTAATATTATTAAAAATTTTAGTATTATTTTATTACTACTATATTATTAATAAGTTTATATATTACAAAAATTTTAATATTATATAATATGTTAGAGTTTATTAGTAATACAATAATTATTTATGATATAAATCAATATTATTGTATTGTGAATATATTTTTTATATTATTATATAATATATTTTAATTATTATATATTTATATTATTTAATAAATATTACTAATATATTAGATTAATTATAATATAATATAGTATAATATAAATTATATAATAAGTATGTTGATAATAACTATATATTAATTATATTTAATATATAATGTTAGATATTATATTAACATATTCTCAAACTCAAAACCAAAACACAAAATTTAAAATACCTAAAAAGTATTTTGAAATAAGCGTTGTGTTTTTTGTTTGAGGATGATTTAGCTCAAAAAACATCATGGTTTCCAAACACATGGTGTTTTGTTTTTGACAAAAACACTATGAGTAAAATACCATGGTATCTAAACGAAACCTTAAGTTACTATTTTAAACTCACCGCCCAAACGATTGAAACTGAGATTTTGTAGACGGAAAACCCACACAAAAAAAAAAATTGATTTCTTTTCTCGAAATTGAGTTTTCTTAATTTGGATTTTTATCCAAACAGCCCGCAAAATAGTCAAAATGCCAAGCAGATCTCCAAGAACGATCCAACCGCTGAGAATGGTTCTGCGGGACCCACGGAACCTATTCCCTCAACCAACCACCATCCACCTCCCTGCCCCGCTTGCGTCCCCACACTTTCGGTCTTCCGAACTCTCTAGAACTTCTCCGTCCTATAAAACCTCGTCTCCATTCTAAACCCTAGATCCCTCTCAAAATCGTCTCTCTCTCTGTCTCCCTTTCTTCAAACCCTAACGCTTGAAATACCTAATTCTCTCTAGATCTCGAGAGAAATGGCGACCGAGACCGAGACCTTCGCTTTCCAGGCCGAGATCAACCAGCTCTTGAGTCTGATCATCAACACTTTCTACTCCAACAAGGAGATCTTTCTTCGTGAGCTCATCAGCAACTCATCCGATGTGAGCATCAAAACCCGAATTTGATCTCTTTTTGTCTCTGTAGGTCTAGATCTGTGGACTTTTTGTTAGATCGTTAATGTGATCGTTGATCCTGGTTGAGTGTGATCCAGGTTATTTATGTAGAAAGTTTAAGAAATGATTATATTGTGCCTAATGCTCTAAAATCACGTGGGGTTTTCGAATTAGTCCCTTTAATATTTTGAAATCCCTCCGTCAAATCACAGAAATTACTATTAAGTAGCCAATGCTCATATGTTGATTCAAATTTATCCCTCCATTAGTTATGTCTACTCTAGGTTGGAGGGGCTAATTTGAAACAACTTATGGGAAATGGTACTTACTAGCAGTTTCAATGTTTTTAGGGAGTAATTTTCGTACAAATGGAGAATAATTTGAGAGATTTATACATTAAAGATTTAAGGGACTAATAGTGAAATAACTCTACCCGTCATTAAACATTTTCCAATAATGATGAAAACGATAAACTTTGACTTAAATTTGTGGTTTACTGAAGAATTTTGTAAATCTCGTGGTTTTTTGTGTCACTGCCTAGAATAAAGTTTGGCATTTATTTCAATGTCATATTTTTTATTTAAATTTTATTTTTATGTATAATTATTAGACTACAATAGATTAAAACTATTACCTTGTAGTAATATATTTTTGGGTATCTTTAAGAAAGCTGTTCTTATGGTTAGATGGTCTGATTCAAACAATTTGCGGCAATAAAGGAAAAACCAAACCCGCTCAATTTTGTGATTTACAGAATCATTTGTGTTAACATCATGGTTTCGTGCCAGTGTCTATAATAACTTTTATTATTTATTTCATTTTCCTATAATTGTTGGATTTACTTTTTTTTAGTTATTTTAATGTGTATTAGTTTACTATTCATGAAAGCTGTGCTTTTGATTTTGATGATTCAATGAAGTTAAGTTTGATATAAGATCCATTGAGATTTCCTGTTCTCAATAAATATGTTTTATCAACAGGCTTTGGACAAGATCAGATTTGAGAGCCTCACAGATAAGAGCAAGCTCGATGCCCAGCCTGAGCTCTTCATTCACATTATCCCCGATAAGGCCACCAACACCCTCACCATTATTGATAGTGGTATTGGGATGACCAAATCCGATCTTGTCAACAATCTCGGTACCATTGCTAGGTCTGGGACCAAAGAGTTCATGGAGGCTTTGGCTGCTGGGGCTGATGTTAGCATGATTGGTCAGTTTGGTGTGGGGTTCTACTCTGCATATCTTGTAGCTGAGAGAGTGGTTGTCACTACTAAGCACAATGATGACGAGCAGTACATTTGGGAATCACAAGCTGGAGGTTCTTTCACTGTTACCAGGGATTCTGGTGAGAGTCTTGGAAGGGGAACCAAGATCACTCTTTTCCTTAAGGAGGATCAGGTATATATTGTTGCCCTGTTTCATGGTCTATAAAAATATTCTTTATTTTATTTTTGGGTTGATTAATCTGATTATTTATGTTGTAGCTGTATTAGTTTTTATATTATTGTAGGATGTCATGTTATGTACTGTGCTGTCAAGGAACTTCAAACATATGCCTTGAACCTTAGATTGATCATAGTATTTATTTTGATTTAAGTCTTCCTCACTTATATTGTTCTTTTTCCATGTTATGGGACCTGTTTCTCTTATTAGTTTTGCCAAATTTCGGTTTAAACCCCCCCCCCCCCCCACCCCCCCATCTGGAGTAATATGGTTGCCTGGTTAACTAGGTAGAAGACTGTAAGCCCGTAGCTAAACTAAATACAAATGAAGAACATCTATTGATGATCAGTTTCAGAACAGCGTTGTTACGCTGCTTCGAAGACTTAATCCAGGTTGCTAGTCTTGATTCAGTTAATTGATGAGTGTTCCTCTGGTATCTCACTGCCGGTCATTCTACAGGTCTGTTATGATGGTATATTTTGCATGCTTAGGAGAGATGGTTAGTCTCTTTCTGTGTACTGTCCGTAATGGGACATGGTAGTTGCTAATGGAACATTTTTGACCTCACATGGATCTTTGCTCTATTTCTGAAGAGTTAAAGTAATTATCAGGATCAAATGTCATGTAAAAATAAAACGATAACTATTGCAAATAGCGCTATTACTTCTGAAGGAATTCCTCTACCCTGAGGAAAGAATGTGTACATGACCATCAGATGATACTCTTCTCTTTATGCTTCGTCATTTTGTACTTAATTATTATCGTTTCTTAATATAGTTTATTTATACTTTAACTCTTTGAATCCTGGTTTTGTTAATATCGTTAATATCAATTTTATGTCAATTATTTCAGTAACTCGGCCTCTTCTGCAAACGTTGCTATAGTCGTGCTTGTTAGTGTCCTTTTTTTTCCCTTACAAGTTTGTTTGCTGTC
Organism: Asparagus kiusianus; assembly: GCA_022839385.1. Taxonomy (NCBI): domain Eukaryota; kingdom Viridiplantae; phylum Streptophyta; class Magnoliopsida; order Asparagales; family Asparagaceae; genus Asparagus; species Asparagus kiusianus. The sequence continues at coordinate 484,222 of BQKN01065875.1, read as the reverse complement.
ATGACAGTTGGAATACCTTGAAGAGCGACGCCTCAAGGATCTGATCAAGAAACACTCCGAGTTCATCAGCTATCCAATCTCTCTCTGGACGGAAAAGACCACCGAGAAAGAAATTTCAGACGACGAGGATGAGGAGGAAGAGAAGAAAGATGAGGAAGGCAAGGTAGAAGATGTCGATGAGGAGAAGGAAGAGAAAGAGAAGAAAAAGAAGAAGATCAAGGAGGTTTCCCATGAGTGGGCTCTCGTCAACAAACAGAAGCCTATCTGGATGAGAAAGCCCGAGGAAATAACCAAGGAAGAGTATGCTGCCTTCTACAAGAGTCTCACAAACGACTGGGAAGAGCATCTTGCTGTTAAGCATTTCTCAGTTGAGGGTCAGCTGGAATTCAAAGCTGTCCTCTTCGTGCCCAAGAGAGCTCCATTTGATCTCTTCGACACAAAGAAGAAGCCAAACAACATCAAGCTCTATGTTCGCCGTGTCTTCATCATGGACAACTGTGAAGAGATCATCCCCGAGTACTTGAGCTTTGTTAAGGGAATCGTCGACTCTGAGGACCTTCCCCTTAACATCTCAAGAGAGATGCTACAACAGAACAAGATCCTGAAGGTTATCCGCAAGAACCTGGTCAAAAAGTGCATTGAGCTCTTCTTCGAGATTGCAGAAAACAAAGAAGATTACAACAAATTCTACGAGGCGTTCTCCAAGAACCTCAAGCTCGGAATCCATGAGGACTCCACAAACAAGGCCAAGATCGCCGAGCTGCTAAGATATCACTCTACCAAGAGCGGTGATGAACTTACCAGCCTAAAAGATTATGTAACGAGAATGAAGGAAGGCCAGAGTGATATCTACTACATCACTGGAGAAAGCAAGAAGGCTGTTGAAAACTCCCCATTCCTCGAGAAGCTTAAAAAGAAAGGCTACGAGGTCCTCTACATGGTTGATGCCATCGACGAGTATGCAGTTGGGCAACTCAAGGAATTTGAAGGCAAGAAGCTCGTCTCTGCAACGAAAGAGGGATTGAAACTTGAGGAGAGCGAAGACGAGAAGAAAAAGAAGGAAGAGCTGAAAGAGAAATTCGAGGGTCTTTGCAAAGTAATCAAAGAGGTCCTTGGAGACAAAGTGGAGAAGGTTGTTGTCTCTGACCGTGTCGTCGACTCTCCATGCTGCTTGGTCACTGGTGAGTACGGATGGACTGCGAACATGGAACGTATAATGAAGGCTCAAGCTTTGAGAGATTCAAGCATGGCGGGTTACATGTCGAGCAAGAAGACGATGGAGATTAATCCTGAGAACGCGATCATGGACGAGCTGAGGAAGAGAGCGGAGGCTGATAAGAACGATAAATCGGTGAAGGATCTTGTGATGTTGCTGTATGAGACATCGCTGTTGACCTCTGGGTTTAGCCTTGACGATCCTAACACGTTCGGGAATAGGATTCATAGGATGTTGAAGTTGGGGTTGAGCATCGATGAGGATGATGCTGTTGCTGAGGGGGACGTCGATATGCCTGCGCTTGAGGAGGATGCAGAAGGCTCCAAGATGGAGGAGGTTGATTAAGTGGTGGTTTTATTCGCTGGTAGTTTTTCATGGTAACGGTTGTTGGGTTTAGGTGAACATCGGTCTGCTATTTTTGCTATGTTTTGCTAATTATGTTTCTTTTGTTGAGTTTTTAACACTACTATGTTCTTTTTTTTGGCATCTTAAATGATTTAAGTATATCTGCGTTGGTCTAATCTCTTGTTTCTTTCTTAGTAATCTTCCTGTTGTTTGATATGTTTTTATTTAGGATTAATTACATTATGGTACCGTGAGGTATGGTCCAACTATGCGGGGGGACTCTGACGTTAGTCAGTTTACACTGGTGACCTTAGGATTGTAGTTGTAATCTTCGAGGTTATCCTTATAGACACGCAGACGCCAGCCTCTTCTCCCTTCGCCGCCTCACCCCCGCTGGATGATTTATCTCTCTACACCGTTCTTGCCAGTCTCACTCCAATTAAAATACCCTCCCCTCCTTTACCAAGGCGGAGGGATTCATGAGTTTTAAGTTTATAGATCATATAATATCATACTTCTTATGAAAAAATGAGTTTGAGAAAATCTTTCTATGGTTAATTTTCCCCCTAATCCTTTTGGATATTACATTGTAATTTTATCTTAATATATTCAAATAATTTAACGATAAAATCTTCAACCAAAATTTAATTTTAAAAGAGATCAAAATAGTGAATCTGCTTTTCTATCATATTAAAAGATAAAAATGTATTCAACTAATTCTATCTTTCAACGAATTTTCATTAAATTAAAACTATTCATATTCATTACTAGAAATTCCTATTCACAAAAAAATAAAAAATTTTGATAATCAAATTTTTGTTAATTCTAAACAAGTTCTAACTATTCATTATTAAAAAATCTAAAAAAAAAATTATTTATCCCTCCTTAATTATTTTAAAAAGTGAATTTCAATGAACCTATCAGAACTTTAAATTGAGCATTAAAGTCCTAAAATATCTATAATTCTCATCAAGTCATTAGTAAGTTAGATAATTTTAAAAAGCAACCAAAATATTTTGAATTTTTGCACTTAAGTTTCGAAGTGACGTTACCCTAAAATTTCACATTGGCTATAAAATTAATCCTCAAGGATAGTATATTACCCTCAAATCGATCTTATTTGCAAGTTAACCCATAAATTGATAAGTAGCCCAAAAAATAGGAAAGATTACGAATAGCTACTAAAAATTCTAAAATTACAAATAATACTCAAAAAAAATTAAAAGCTACAAAAAAACATATAGGCCCCTAAAAATTAAAATTATAAAAAACCCTTGACAATCTTAAAATTGAAAAAAAAAAAAATACTTTTAAAGTTCTAAAATAATGAATAACACACAAAAATTCATAAATTACATAGAACTTCTTTAAAAAAATACAAACAACCCTTTTAAAATAAAAAATTATAAACAACCCTTAAAAATTCAAAATTTCAAACAAACATGCGAAAAATATGAAAATTATAAAAAATCCCATAAAAGTAAAATATTACATATAGGATCCTACAAATGTTAAATTACAAACAGCCCCCTAAACCTCCTAATAATAATAAATTGGCCCCTTAAGTTAGAAAACTACAAAGAAACCCTGAAAAGATTACAAAAACTTAAAAATTATAAAAAGTATAAACAACCTCAAAAAAATCAAATATTAGGCACAAGCCCTTCTAAAATCTAAAAACTACAGTTAACCTCTTGAAAATTCTAATAAATACAAACAAATCTCTAAAAAAGATCTGAAAATTATAAATGAATGTTATTTTGAAAAATTGTTGGGGCTTGAGTAAAAAAAATATAAAATTTATTAGGTTATTGGGGTGTATTTTGGTTATCTGACTCGCATGAATTAATAATATTAATTTTGAGAATTTTCTGCCAAAAATTATTGGGCGTTTAGTTAGAGTTTTGAAGATATTTGATATTTAGTTCCAAATAATAAAATTATTGGGAGCTTAGTGAGATTTACCTTTATGTTAATTTTGAGGGTTTCATGAATTTGAAAAAAAAAGCTAAAAAATCTTAAAAAGTGAAAAAGACTCTTATCATTCTATAATTATAAATAATCCATAAAAATTTTATAAGTTATAAACAACCTATGCAAAATTTAAAAAGTACAAACAACCTCCTTTATAATTTAAAAATTAAAAAACAAACCCCTAAAATTCAAATTTAAAAAAACACATGAAAATATGAAAATAAAAAAAATAAAATAAAAATAAAATATCAAAAATAGCATTCTAAAAAATTTTAAATTGTATACAACCCCCTAAAAATCTAAAAACATCATAAACAAACCCTTTAATTTAGAAAATTACAAAGAACCATCAAGAAAAATACTAAAAAACCCAAAAAATATAAAAAGTACAAACAACCCCCAAAAAATCTATAATAAGAAGCAAATCTCCTAAACATCTAAAAATTATAATCAACCTCTTGAAAATTCCAAAAATTATGAAAAACCTCTAAAAATCTTAAAATTGCAAACATCCGATGTTTGGGGTTTTTTGCCAAAAAATATTTTAGGTTAAGTGACAAAATGTAAATTTATAGGGTTATTAGGGTAACAATGTTAGCTTTTAGGGCATAGAGTGAGAAGAGTTCAAAGTGATTTCTTAAATTTTCAAACTTGAGGGGGATTGTCTATATTAAGCTCAAATTTGAGGGGGCTTCTCAAATTAAAATAGTTGAGGGGGTTTTCGTAGAGAATCTCTATATTTGACGTGAGTTAAGTGAGGAAAGTTCAATGGATTATTTCAAAGTTTCATATTTTAGGGGGGTTATCTACAATATGCTTAAACTTGAGGGAGTTTCCTCATATTGAAATAGTTGAGGGGTTTTTTATAAAATTAATTCATTATTTTTAGATATGATATTATAAAATCTCATTAAGTAGTGATTATAAGAAACCCCTTTAACTTTTATATCTTATCAAAAAAAAAAAAAAACTTAACTTTGAGATTTTATTATAAAATTCCCCTAAAATTATCACTTTTGGAGTGGTTTCCTAATAAAAATCTCAAAGTTAAATGAGTTTTCTGATAACCCCTAAAATGTAGTGGACTTTTTGATATTTTTAAAGTTATGCGGGATTATCTGATTGTCATCTAAAGTTAATGAAGTTCATTTGTTGATATTTAGCATTTAAAATATTTTACTTTATTTGCATAGCTACCTACACTAAATATGAGATATATCATTTGCTTAATAATTTACTATATCAAATAGAAAAAATACAATATTTAACTATAAGCAACCAACTCAGTTGAAAAGGTTTATTTTTTTTTTATGACTGAAAAAAGTAATTTGAAAAGTGAAAACTTAGATATTTAGGCTTTTGAAATGTTCGATGTGCATGTTAAGACAAAGAAATTATGCGTCTAAAATTATTCAAATAAGGGATCTTAATTTAAAACTAAATTCTAACTTAATGCATTTCATTTTAAACATTTTATATTACTAATGTTCTACTTTATAAACATGCACGAAAAATGGTATAAATTAGTTTTAGCAACATTTAAGTTCTTTTGATGTTTTGATCATGAGATGTTCAATATATATTATTTTAAAATATTTAGGGTCATCACCAATTGCAAGCTTTTGAAATGTGCAATAGGTATGTTACTTAAAAATAACTATGTAGGTATAACTACTTAAATATGTGTTGTTTAAGTTTTTTGATATTTTATTATGAGATATTCAATATATATCATTTTAAAAGAATTTTGATCTTCACCACTTGCAATTATTTCGACAGACTTGAATTAGAATGACTAGATCCCATCAAAGTAACACTAGCCACTACGTACTAATAAATAGAGATGAATCCTAATAAAAACTATAACTGAGGTAGTTGAGCTTAAAAAGTTTTGAATTACAAGAGTAATTGAATGAAATCGAGAAGGATCTTCAAATAAATAGGAATCTCATGCTCATTAAAAAAATTAACATAATTTAAAGGCATGAATAAATCTCCAATTACGTGAAATTGTCAAAGTTAGCTATAAAGTAATTTTATGTCTCCAAAAATAATAAGTTATTCTACCAAGAAAAACATACATAGTAGCATAAAATATATTAATTAGTCATTTCATAGATTGCTTTGACAATCTAGAACATAAACATATAGAAATAATAATATTATATTGGAAAAATTCTCATAGTTTAGATCCATGGTTATTGCTATATGATCTTTCCTTAGGAGCCTATTAGCCTCATGAGATATAACATTAAAGTGGAAATTAATTATTAAAATTATAAAGGGTATAAATACTGTGAATTCGTGCAAATTATAAGATGAAAACATAGGATTGTGATGAAAATAAAATTATTTGCATAAAAATTATTTTCTTAATAAAAGGATCTTGACCTTCATATACTATTTATTGTAAATTGTACTTAATGTTAATTGACCATGTAATTTTGACTTTGGTTATGGTAATTTTAATACTTTTGATTAACTATATAGTATATAGACAATAAATTATTTTATTTTTTACATGAAATTAAAATAAATATTTCACAACTATAAGTAAGAAAATAGAAAAAATAATAATTTTTAACCACGTACAATACGCGTGCATCCAATCTAGTATCAATTAAAGCTAGAGGTAACAGTTTTAAAAAGTTGAAGATAACAATTATTAAGAGTAGATGAAAACTATAAGGATTTAGATTCTTTCCAATTAGGTAGTAACTGGAGAGTCTCTAATTTCTTCAGTCGTTATCGTACATTCTAAATTTAATAGACAAAATTATGCCACGTAGGCCTTCTCTATTGTGATAGTGGTTTTCAAAGAATACTGGTTTTTAAAAATACTGATTTTCAAGATCATAGTGATTTTATCTCGTGGCCTAATATTGTCCCTTAAATTTAGAATGTACGATAATGATTAGAGGAATTGGAGACTCTCCAATTATCACCTAATTAGAGAGGATCTGAATCCAAACTATAATACCAAAACTATTTATATGGACATTCCTACGCAATTCGAGTCAATATTTCTTGTTTCTTATCTAATTATTGTCATTAACTAATGTTTTATCTATGTTGAATTACATATCTAGCCCATTTATTGACGTATATGAAAAAAGGATATACTTTTGGATTTTCTCAAATTGGTTATATAAGACTTTTCAATCCCGTTTGGCAAAGTGTTAAGGAAGAGAGATTAAAAAGAAAGATTAATATAGTTAGTCCATTTGATAGCCTGAATGACTAAATTATTAACCTGTTATATAAGTTTTATTTTAGCATTTGTAATTATTTTTAGTGTTTGGTAATAATAAGGATTTTGACTATTTTCTTTATAATTAGAGGGGTTAACTCTTAAATTATTCTAAATAGAAGTATTAGTAAGCCTCTCATTTTGAGGGGTTAACTCGTTTTAATCCCTCTAGATGGGTTTGTTTCTTCTGCATTTTTTGTGTTTGACAAATTATATAAAGGGTTAACTCACTTTTAACCCAAAGTTTTGCCTTCACTTATTTAAAAAGCCACTTACTTCCATAAACACATATACACCCAAGGTATCTAATATGCTTATTTTTAATCCCAATGTATAGTACTCCCTCAACTTTATATTGTATAAAAAAAATTAAAAAAATAATTCAAAGTAGCCATTTCCGCTCTTCTTCTAAACAGTGATCTTCCCAAACCCCAATTTAGCATACTCATCTTCTTCAAAATCTATATTTCCCTTATTAATATCCGATCTGTTCCTTAAAAATCTCTTTCCCCCATTAATACTTCTCTTCATAAAAGATATTAATTTAGTTTTAATGTGATTTCTATTTGCCATCATTAAATAAATTTTTATAGTTCCAGAACTAATAAAGAACTATACTATACCAATAAAAATATACACTTTAGTCGTGGAGAGCATATATTTCTATAAATGGAGCTATACAGAAATATTTTTGTATATGGAGAGCATATATTTCTGTATATGGAGAGCATATATTTCTTATAAGAAGCTACGTTTTCAAATAAAACATTATACTTTGCTCAGCCAAAAATTAATAACTATTAAGATTAATAACTTTCATAATTTTGTAAATTAGTCTAATGGATATTAAATCTTTTTTTTCAGAAATGTAGTCCCAGAATCAATAAAGAGCTATATTATAATGATAAAGAGATACAGTTTAGTCTTAAAAGAGATGTACTTCTTTATAAGATGTTTTTTTAATAAATCGCTATAGTTTGGTCAATTTTGATGGATTTTAGGGATTTGATCAATTTTGATGGATTTTAGGGATTAACTTCACCTAGAATTTAAGGATTGGCTAGTTGAGTTTAGTGCCTTGTGAAAGAAAGAAAGAGAGAACCGATGGGTTTATCCGGGAAGGAAAGACAATTTTGGATTCCAGAATATTTTGGAAATATAATTTTTTGCAAATATGAAGTTTGGGGCTATATTACCAATTGGGTTTATAAATAGGTCACAATGAGTACTTTGGGTGTGTGGGTATTTATAAAAGTGGGTAGGTTTTTAAATAAGTGATCCTAGAATTTAGGGAATGACTAGTTGGGTTTAGTGCCTTGTGAAATAAAGAAAGAGAGAACGGATGGGTTTATCTGGGAAGGAAAGGCAATTTTGGATTCTAGAATATTTTAGAAATATATTTTTTTTGCAAATATGAAGTTTGGGGCTATATTACCAATTGGGTTTATAAATAGAGTGGTGTTAGGGGCACACCCCCTACCACACCACCAACCACACCCCCCCTCTCTCATGACTACAGTAAATCGAACCCAACATGAGATTTTAAAATTTTAAAAGGGAAAATTGCTTCCAGCCCCCAAAACTACCCAAAACGTGCTCTGCCCCCCAAGACTTTTTCAACGTTCCCTTTACCCCCAAAACCGCCCCCGATTTAATTCCAGCCCCCAAAACGAATCCCCAGGCCTCACTCCGTTAAACCCCCTATCGAAATGCCCAAAATACCCTTACGTTTGAACTCCCCCGTTATGAGTTGCCTCCTCTTCCGTACCATGTCATCTCTCTCTTCTGCAAGCAAACCGACTCCAGAAACCCAGTTCAAAAACCCTAGCCCTAAATCAACCGACCCCAACGCAAACCGAATCAAAGCAAAGGGTTCAAAATGGCCGGCGATTCAACCCCCAAAGCCAACCTCAATGCCGACCACAGTGAAAGGAATGACGCCCATCGGTTCGAAATCTCAGAAAGAGCCGATACAACTGCAGTGCGGACAGAATCTGAAACTGGAGCTGCGATTGCTGATGTTCTAGAGGACATCGCAACCAGTCATCCTCATCCCAGAAGCCCGACTCAAAATATAAGTGTAGGCCCCCGCGAAGGTCTAGAGGGCAGCACCGGCACCACCGGCGCGTCCAACGATGCCACTAGAGCGCTCCTTGGTCTACAGAGAGGAGAAAAAGAGAAGCGCGTTGCAGCACCCAAAAGGTAATTTTTTACCGCAAGTTTTTTTGTTGTTAAGGTTATGGTTTGATTGATAACACTCTTAGTCTGGTGAGAAGGTCCAAAACTACGTGTGTCTGTTAGCTGTTGAGGTTACTGTTAACATGCAAGGTTCATGCCTTTATTGTTGAGGTTGTTGTTTGGTTGTTGAGGTTAGGCTTTGGTTGTTAATGTTAGGTTTTTGTTGTTAAGGTTATGAGGTTGTTGTTAAGGTTGTGGGGTTACTGTTAACATGCAATGTTTATGCCTTTATTGTTGAGGTTGTTGTTTGG